>SNQJ01S0010722.1:99659-133442 GCA_010110895.2 Picea sitchensis | reverse complement strand
ACATCTAGGCACGCTGGCGTAAGTCCAAGACATAAGCAATTTGGCTTACAATACTGGCTCACCAACCTATAATGCATATTATATACACAAAGGTTCGTTGACCTTAATATTGTGTGCACTTAGTTACTACGCATTGTATCCTCTGTATTTAAGGTTGCATGCACCTTAGTTACTGTGCGTGGTATTCATAAATGTGCACATTACATCCCTTTACTGCGCAGTATATGCGTGCACCATGCCATGAAAGGTGTATTACAAAAATGATGTCTAAACAACTCACTAGCTTAAATATACTTGGATTATATTTGCATTTGGGTTCGGCCGAGGGATATTACACAAGGCATGTAGAAAATGCTTCAACAACTCTACTACTTTGTTTATACTCATCACTCAAACAACCTATCGGATATATTGATATGACAACAAGTAGCAAGAAGAAGGGGGAGGGGGGGGAGAGGTGACTTGAATCTAGGCCTGTCCAGGGACATCATATAGAGTGGAGGTATGAGAGAACATGGAATCTGGATCTAGATCCAAGGGGAGGAAAGAGTGGAAGGGGATGATGGCACACCAGAACTTTTTAGGGGAATGGAGAAGGAAGCACACAATTCACATCTCCTCTGTGAGATGAAAAGGCATTTTTTGTGGTGGAGAAGGCATCGATAAGATGATTTAAAGATAGGATAAGAAAAACATTCATGGGAGACTACATTTATAAGCTTATTATGATTATCTTTGCAACCTACATCATACCATCGGTTCATGTGGCATGAGCCGATTTTTGGGGAAAGAGAGGTAGACCAAGTGACATGGGGGTAGGATTTGAAGGTTGATTTGCAAATGACATATGAAATACAATCGTATTTACATGATGCAAATTTGAGATATCAGAATAGGGATTCAAAAGGGAGCATCTAGTGGAGGTGGGATCAAAATATGTCTGGGTCTCCCTCGTTGAAAATAATAGTGGTCCGAGGTGGGCTCAGATGAAGTTGACCTGTGGGAGAGGGAGGATCATCCCAAAGAGAGAATGAAAGGAGGGAATGATATTCTAAGGGGATGGGTATTATGGAGACGTGATGCACACAAGGAAGTAGGTATAGGCTAGTCATGGCATAGTTAACTACAATATATCCTCTGCTATGTGGGAAGCATGTGAAGTGACTAGAACTTGGGAAATATGGGAGGCCATTTAGTATCAAAAACTCGTTAAATTCCCACAGCTATATAAGGTTCCTACCATATGTTGTAATGGGGCCTAAAGCATCATCTGACAATCTTTGAAGTCCCACTATCTCAGGATCCACCTCCCAAGAGAATCCTTTCTCTATTACTCCTTGTGAAGAAAAGAAGCATTCAATTCGTTTTAGGAAAACAACATTCCCTAGTTGACTTGGAGGTGGTACTATTCTTGAAGACCCCTCCCTTCTGTATTTTTGTGATATTTTGATTGCTAAATCTAGGTCTCTTTAGATCTTGTTTTGAAATCCCAATTGACTCTTTAGATATTTTGAAGAATCGCCCCCTTGAGGTTGCATATTTACCCCACAGATCACACATTGAACCTCTTGATACATCATATGTCCAATAATTCCTTGAAACAACCTTTTTCCAAATTTTGTGTTCTAGAAATACTAAAGGAGTGATGTCTTGATAGGATTCCAATGCGACAAGAACTTGTCTGATCACTATTAAGATTAAAATATTAGTCTTAAGGAAGAAGAAACATCATAATAAGATGCACCATATATGGTTAGTAAGGTGAATTTCACCTCTATTTTTTTTATATTTTCCTCCCCAAATGAAATGATGTCTTGAGAAATAAAATGAATATAAATTGGGGAAACAAAATATGTTGAAATCTAAAATAATCATATACTATAAAGCCAAGCAAAAGCATAAGAAAGAGAGAAATGTTGACTAACTTCAAATGATTTGATGAAAAGGTAAAGAAGGGCTATCATTGTCAAGAATAAAAAAAAAAGGGCTAAAAAAATAGTGTCATAAGATCATTTAATTGCATAAATGATCACTAAAAATTACTTAACCAAAAACTAGATTTATGTGATTTCAATTTCTCTCAAAAATCAATTGGGTTGTTGAGGATTCTTCCCATCTTATCGTGATTTGGGTGTAGAATTTTTTATTGATTTAGAGTACTATTCAATCTCATCCTAAAATATTACTTGTTGCAGTATATGTTGGGTCAATTAATTGTTGTAATAAAAACCCATTTTACTTGTCAACCAGGTTCGTAAACTAATGAGTTGTAAACACAGTATGTGAAAGTAAAAGATGGAATTACAAGATACTCTCACTTTTCAAAATACTCTATATTCTTAGGAGACAAGAAAACCATACTTCAAACTAATCATTCATCAAAGTACCATCAAGAAAACCTTCCGAACAACTTAACTTGGTCCACAAAATGAATGTCAAGTATGAGCAGAAAATAAATAACTTTATATGTCATTCATAGAACTATGATCTATGCATGATCATGTTCTCTAATCTTTTCTCATATCAATTCTCAATATGTATATGTCAAGGCTTCACACACTAAAATATTCAAGCACTAATAGAAAACCTAAAGGCAAAGACTAGTAACTAGTTCTTTCATCAAATCTCCTTCTAGAATCCAAGATGCAATATTTCACTTTAATAGACTAAGTGTTCATGCTCTGTATTTGAGGTTATATTTGACAAAAATAATCCCAACTACTTTCCAAAAAATAATGAAACATAGTATCATAAGTTTTACTCCAACTTTTCTCTTTAATAAGTCAAATGTAAGGATATTGAATCCTCAGTCATATACTATTGATCTTATATTGAATTGATTAGTCCAGAGATAAATCTTATGAACGATGAATCTAGTACTTGACACACAATAAATACAATCAATGCAATGAACATGTGGTGGTACTGTAGTTCCTTTAGATAAACAACTTTCGTTCACATAGGTGTGACTCCACTGTCATGCATTGTTTTAGCATTAACTGTGTAATTGCAATAATGAGAACTTCTAAAAGACAATTATCAATCCTTCACGATCAATTCTCAAAAAAAGGCTCATGACATTTCTAGACTTGGATATATTTATATGAGAGATTGAAATGACCTTTCAGAAGACTGTGTGATCATAATTGCAAACAAATTGTAAAGTTTGCATCAACTAGAAAGCTAAACTATGATTTCATCAAGACAACAAGCCATTCAAATACAAATAATTATCCCTGAGAATATGCATATGTCACCATTGGTTATCTCCGGAGAACACAAAACTAAAAATTGTGTCACTCATCAATGGAAACCCCTAAACTATTCTTAGGCGGGAAATCCTATAGTCAACTCTGCAAATCATATGTTAATGCTACAAGAACTAAATTAAATAAGGTAACAACCAAACTAGTAAAATGTAGGACTGTTATGCATATCAAGTGTTATTGAACTTTTTCATTTAGATATCTTGTCTTCATGCAAATATAACTCTATCAAAGTTTTGTTTATGATGCTCCGCACATTTGTTTGGTCTCATCAAGGAGTTACAACAATTACTTATCTTTTCATATTTGACCTTGCATCAAGGTTCTAAATACACTCATTCACATTTAAATGTTTGTGCATTTAATAGTAGTTGGTCATCCCTTGACGAGTTGGATGATTTGTAGTAAACCATAATTCCTTTTATTGCATTCACCAAAAAGAAACCCAACATTATGAAGTATGAAATTAACTCATCAGTGCAACATTTATCCATTGAGAAACAAAGCAAGGTTAATATGTTAATGATGAAACAAACCATTGGATATAGTTTTAGTATTTATAATGCATTCTAACTTAAAATAATATTTCACCTAGAACAATACCTAGTGTTTGAATATTACCAAGCATTCAACCAAATGAAATTCTGAATATTGAATGTGACCACTCAAACTACTATTTCAATTTCTAAAATGATCCCTACATTACAGAAAGAAGCTAATGCAATGAACTAAACTAAAACGGAAATACAACTTAGCTCTGCGTCCATGGAATTGGTGGGCCCTGGACAATATGGTAGAAAACTGCAGAGTGTCACATAATCATGAAAAAATGAATGGCATAAATTGGTATTGTAAATTTATTAAGAAAATAGAGTATCAAATATTACAACACTTGCATCATATTTGCATGTACATATGTCTGATAATGCCGAACAATAAATAGCCCCTGTCTATTTCTTCGATTATAAAGTTAAAAAAATATTGTTCCCCCTCGATTTACAGAATTGATACATTTATATAGAGAATCCTTAAGATAAAATATAAAATTTACCTTCGTTGTTCTCGTGGAAAAAAATGGAAAAAGTAGTTACATGAATCATCAGATTGAACTGGTTTGATATCATTTTTATTCATATGACGCTGGAAGCATATGAATAGCATCCCAAATTTTGTGAATCTTTGTTATATGATCATCCTGGGAATTGGAATGTCTGACCAGTTGTTTACTGGAGCTCCAAGTTGGCTAGGAAAAGTTAGGGCGCAAGCCAACAGGTCACAAACCATGATGGAAAATAATCCTCCAAAACCCATATGACCATTTTTTTTATTTAGGTGGGTGTGCATGTGAAAATCTTCAAACTCGGGTTTCGAAACAACTGTGGAGGTATATGAACAATTGTGGATGTACAAGAATTTAACTAAAATCCTTCATTATCAAACCTATCTTAAAAATTCATATTAATTTATCAAAAAAATAGGGAACATATCAAAATACGCAACTATTTTACCTATAAATGCTTCTTGAGAAGTAGAGGGATAGGTTTTAGGTTTAGACGTAGGATAATAATGGAAAAAGAGGTGGTTTAGTATGAAAATTTGGGAGGCAAACATCTCCCCCACACCAATTCAAGTGTATATCCTCAAGGAAAAAAAGGATCTTAAAAACTGATCAAGACAAAATTGAAGTTTGTTCCTCCTATTGCTAAGGAAGTCCAGCATCATTGATGAGGATGTTGAGACTTCCTTTTTATGTGGCTATTGTTTCACTTCTTCTTCTTTGTGATGGATGTCGAGGGTCCAACATATTATGAATTTTCCTATTTGTTTTCATGTTCTTTAATTGTAGCTTCTTGATTTCTTCTTGAAATTTTTGGCTATGTATATTCAATTTCTCATTCTCCCTTTCTATATATTTATCCAATACAATCAACTCTGTTACCTCTTATATTAGTCTCTTAATTTTCTGGTTCTTCCTCTTTAACTTCATCTCAGTTGGTGATCTAATAGTTCATTTGGGGAGTGATGTCTTAGGTCCATCTATTTGATCATATGCACTATTGGAGGGGGGGACATGAACTTTTCTTGGAGTTTTTGAAGTTCCAAGATTGTGTTTCTTTGCAGATCTAAGAACATCTTCAATTACCCTATCATTGTTCTTTTCTTTGTCTAGAGAGATTGGAATTTTCTTCTTCCTAGGTGTTGTTACATCATGTCCACTAGGGTCATCATTTCTATTGTTATTTGGTTCAGGTGATTTTCTCAGAGGGGTTCGACCCTTCACTCTTTGTTTCTTAACAAATTTGAAAATTTCATGAGTTAGTCGAGTATCTTCCTCGTCACTGTCCAAGGAAATTGGTTGTTGTTTTTTTGCAGAATATGGATGAGTAGAAATTGTTTTAAGATCCTTTTTCTTATGCAATTCTCCTTCTTTCAGGATTTTTTCTATGTTCTTCTTACTTGACATGTTCCTAATGATTCGATGGGTTGGAGGTAGTTCAAATGAAGGTCTCTTATCTAGAATTATTCTCACAACTTTAATTTTTTGGAACTTTCCTAGAATAGAGATGAATACCTCGGCTCTAGGGGAGCTAAGGTCTTCATCATAATCATATTTGATGTTTTCAATACCCTGTTCCTCTTGATTTTCTATCACCACTTCATTAGATGGTCCTTCAAGCTTATTTTGAGCAACAAAATTGTCCCAGGAATTATTCTTTTTACTCGACTCTGCAAAAATTAAAATTTTAACAAAGTTGTGATGGTACAAGATTTTTTAAGGGTTTTTGATAAATTACTTCTTACGAGATTTGACATTTTGACCAAAATACTCCACAAGTAGTAGGGAAAAATCAATTGTTCTCCAGGTTCAAAATGTAGTAAAAGTATGATATTGTATTGAAAATTTTGGGCATACCTCCCTTCACATGTCAGAAACCTATGCAAGACTACTAGTGGCATCTCTCATTAATCTTTGATCCAGGTCCGTAGTACCCCTTTTCACAATTTGAATTTTGATGTTATGGCTTCAAGAATTGATTACATGTAGCAACTTCCAAGGTTAGACTATTAAACCATCACTCCCATGTACTGGAATATTTGTGGCATAGTTCATGGTTTCCTCTGATACCTCCATCAAAATATCTCCCACGTGGTCCACCCCCCATCAAAGCTTCGAGAAGACTGAAAGGTTTCCTAGATATTATACCCATAGAAATTTGCAAACAAATGATGCCACCCAGCTGCCTTGAAGAGTTTCTGGCTCACATGATACTCTGGGACAAACTCAAGAGCTCACCTAGATGTTTGTTCATGGTGGTCTACTACTATTGTTGAACACAATCGGCTACACAAGGAAAATTTCACCTTCATACCCGGGAATTTGGGAAGGAAAGGGTGAATGATCGACATTAGGTTGATTAATCAAAGATGTCAAAGGTTTATATGGCTTGGCTTAGATAAATGAAGAAATGGCTCATTCATAATCCTTACAATGATTCCAAACTAATTTTGAAAATTCAAAGAGAAGGAGATTTTATGCCATTTCATGAGTAATTATGAAGTGATCTCCCTTGCTGATTTAATAATAGGACCATTATACCTGTGCATGGGAAACATAATGGATAATAATGGTTAACTTAGGATGTGTCATCATAAGAGTAAGTATATAAATATAAGAAATGCCACATGGTCGATAAGTTCTAGATGAGTCATCATAGAAGGTGATGTGGCCCATGGAAAACAAGTAATGTGTTACATAAGTGAAATGAAATATACATGGGAATTTCAATGTATAAATATATAATGAAAGAATACATGTGAGAAAGTTAAGATATATAAAAAATGTAAATGGACATGGTATAAAAATATAAGGTAAAAAGAATAAGGTTGTGGTAACAAGCATAAGAGTGTTGCTCAATGATAATATCCTTTGTTTTCAATAAACCAAAAGAGTTTAAAAGAAATTTAACCTGAGAATTTAGTCAGTTACCATACTTATAAACATATGTGTATCCTCTGAGTTTATTCAAGAAAGTTATGGAGATGAGGATATCATTTCAAAATTTGAACTCAAAAACTTTTGTTGTTGAATCTAATGTTGGTGGTGCCTTGGAATGAAGAGGGAAGAACTGCCAATATCAAAATTTGCTCCAAAAAAATAGCTATAAGTCTTCTGGTACTCATTGGAACACTTTTAAAATTATAAAACTAAATATTTTTCATATCCTTTCACTTTAACTTAGAAGTCGATTTCCAAAAGATAAATCTTTCCACTTTTAAGATTGAAGGCGTGCACAAGGTCCGTCGTCGATTGATTTCTCCCATTGATCGAACGTTTCCACTTTTTCCCTGAATGTTTGAAGCTGTTTGAATGTTAAAAAGGTCAAAACCTATAGAGACTGGATTCATAGCTTCGGATTTCAGAGTTTTGTGCTTCAGGTGTGTTAACATGTCGCTCCGTCAAAACCCTGATACACGAAAAGCGTCTGACAGATCTTATTCACCACACACGTATACCCCCTAATATCTGACGCATCTTTCCAGAAAGTGACTTGTCGGATCTTTAAATGAAGTTAATTAACCAAATAGATGAATTGATAAATACCTAAAAAGAAACGAAACTCCAATTAGAAAAATCAAAAAGTAGATTCGCGATTTCGGATTTCGTGCATTCGCCATATATCATGTCCCTAATTCACAAAGCCTGAACTCCCAAAATGTCTTAAGCGTTAAGAAGGGTTAATTAACGATTAGAAAATAATTAATCCCTGCGTGATTTCGCGTTTCGGGGATCCTTCCTCGAGAGACTATCAATATCCCGAGGTCTGAAACCCCAAAATACTTGAGGTTAAACACGATTATTTAACGGGTTAAACATGATTAAAATTAATCAATCACTTTGCGATTTCGTGTTTCAGAAATCATAGCTTGAACCATTATAGGATATCCCAAGGTCCGAAACCATGAAAAATACTTAATGATAAATGCAATTAACTAATGCATTAATGAGGATTATCTCATGATAATTTTTTCGTTGAATCATAACTCAGGTAAATTTAAATGTTTTTTGTCAAAACTTTTAATCGTGAACCACTAGAAATTAATGACATTAATAATCAATCTAAGGCCATCATTCCAAATAAGATCCTGGACCACCGACTAAATATTCTTTCATTAAATAAAGTGAATACTTTGTCAGTAAAGGTATTCATAAAATCGATACAATTAAGGGGAAAAAGATATTGAAGTTTGATTTTCATTCTGCAAGACAACAAGTTTTCAAAGTAAGAAACTTTCGCATTTCTTATGACAGATAATAGAGATCTGAGCTTGTGATACCATGGCTTCTCGTAAAACAGTGAAAGCATCAGGTGAAAGCTCAAACCCAAACACATACATCTTCTCAGACACATCGCCTAGGACCATAAATTCTGTGAAAACCTGGACAAATGTATTCGATATTCTACAGTACAAATTGATCAACTACCCAGATGATTCAGGCAACGAGGCGACTGAAACCCAGGCTACGAGATACAAATATGTTGCTCAATCAAAGTTTCATAGAATATCAATGTGGCCTAGGCTCATGCCTTATAATGATATGATTGGTTGGGTGTTGGAGAATGTGGACCTCTCAAGCAGGAGTATCTGCAATTCGCAAAGGGTTGCAGTTGGGTCTTTCTGACCAGAACATTTCTAGGTGATGTAAAAATTATCCCCAGTTCCAATTTACATTTATAATGCCACTTTCTTAATGGACTTCGACAAAAAATAATGTGTGCAATATGGAATGAACCTACCCAACTTGATCAAGGGTTGGTGTTCATGTCCTAAGAAATTTAGAGCAGACACCTATGGCGTGTATGTTGTTGCCTCATTAGAGTCTCACATGATGTATCTAGCCATGATGCTATGTCGTCTTTTTGGGAAATAAAACTGTTCTCATTTCTTATTACCATGGGTGCCAATCATGCACATGGTAATAGAGGGGTATTCCTTTGATTGTGCCAAAATATTATCAGAGAACTTGGTCAGGGAAATCACGGAATATTGGTCATTGAAATCCAAAGGAAAACCTACCCCATTTTACATTTCTACTTATATTATGGATGACGTCTGTTTCATGACACCATTTCATTTGATGGGATGGAGCTGGACTCTTAACAATGTTGAACCAATAGACTTCTATCACTCCAAACTATGGGAGGATAAAGCAAAATATTTCTTCTACGAAATCTGTAACTATGTGATGGTGCCAATGCATATTGCTATATATGGGTGCCCACCTCCCAGGATTTTCCACAAGATAGTGACCAACCTGGGAAAAATAGTAGATTGGTACATTGAAGACCAGTTCTCTTATATCATGGGTTTTGGATGTTCCATCCCTCCACATGCTTTACCCAAGTTTCTACCGGATTGATTGGTGTGCAGAGAGGTAGCGCATCAAACTATGATGAGCGGAATTAGTAAAGAGCTAAAGAAATTACAGAAAAATTTATGGCCCAACTTTCCTTTATAGATTGGCATGTTCACACTGTTATATTTTGATCATTCAAAAGTAGAGGCCATGGCCTTGGAAGACATAAAGCTTGTCAATATTGAATTCAAGAAACATGATCCTCAAAATATCGTGGGAAATCACATGGATCTTTCCAATTTTAAAAGATACGAGCATGAAGATTCCCCATAGGATGAGATATTCCAAGGAACGAGATCTTATCAGGAAGTTTTGAGCTGAGTCCAAACTCTATCTCCTGACAAATTAGTCAAATTCTATAATTTTCAAAGGCACCGAAGAAATAGCCTTCCTAAAGTCTTGCAGGGAGAAACCCCGACATCTCCAGCTACACAGGAAACTGTGACCCAGAGTTTAGAAACAGGGAGCTTCGGTGGACAATATGTTCAAGAACATTTGGGAAAAACTGAGGTTTTGACACAAAAGGGGGACACTACATTGACAAATCCACCAGATGATCGAACTAAATTTCAGGTTGAAGCCTTGATAAAAAACAGAGAAGAAAAACCATCGTCTACACTAGGAAAAATCAGATACTGACACATTCGGGCAGCAACCATCCACCGAGATAGGAAGCCCTATTCAACCTGTCACACCTTTACAATACAATAGAGGGAACCCAAGTGCCGGAGTAGTGTTTATAGAAGATCTTATGCCTATTTCGGTGGAAGATATACCTCCTTCTGACATCTTCTTCAACAAAAAGAGGAGATTTGTTGTGAAAAGAGAAACTCGCCAAAGGGAGGGTGCGACTATCAAGATTCATAGAGTGTTATATGACGGCCAGGCCTTAGAAGAAACAAAGTTTTCTATGGAAGTGGCAGACTCATTGGGAGGTTTTGCCACAACAAACCGGTACTCAGTTGGGAACCTAAACAAACAATTGAAGAAGAAGGATATGTTGGTGAGCCAGCTACAAAACCAAGTAAAGACTGTAGAACAAAGTGTCAGAAGGGATATGAATAAAGTTTCTGAGCAGATCAGAGCCTATGACAAGCAGGAAATTCAACAACTTAAAATTAGTCTTGATGAAATGCATAAGAATTCACAAGAAAATAGGGAACTGGCCATTCAACGGTAAGAATTGGTAAAACAACTCCAAGATAAAATAAACTCAATTGAGAATGCAACAGTGAATGTGGCGGTTTTCCAATCCCAGGCCTTGGAGGTGCACGAGAAGCTAGAATCATCCCAACAAAACCTTTTTATCAAACTAGAAGTTATTCAAAATTATTATCAGTCGGGAGACCATTCTTTAAATAATATTTTCATAAAGGAGAGAGAGGCCACGTCAGCTAGAGTGACATTTCAATAGGCCATTTTATCTTCAGCAAAGGAGGAAGTAGCCGATGTCAATATATATTCCCTTTCAAAACAAAATCGAGGTGATATAATACTTAAAACCTGGGAGGCTAATATAGTTGAAAGTAAGATATTAGCCAAGGAAGTGAAGAAAGCTTGCGAAGAATCTTGTTCCTCACTCGAAAAAGAATTGTTGGACATTGAAATAGACAATATCTCTGAAGCCCTGGGAAAAATTGATATTGCAAAACATCAACTCACTTTCAAGACAAGTATGGAAGAAGCTCGGGCCAAAATCCTATAGTTGAAACAAGTTGACCTTACTCAGATAAATAAATGGATAGTCAATCCTAGTCTATGACTATAGTCTATATCTCTAGAAGCCAGGAGGATGGAAGATAGGCTGACCCACATAGAAAATAAGTTATACGCTTTTGAGGCAAATAATACAACAAATCCTTCCAGGCTAGTGGTGCAGTTAGTGGGCAGATGCGTTCAGTGCGTCGAGCAAGGAAAAGCCAGCACGTCTGGGAACAAATGATACAAATTGTATACTCCTTTTGCACAAGTCATGATTAGTAACCAACTATTTTTTGAGTTGGACTACAAGAAGAAGAAACATCTATGTCAACAGGCAAAGAGACAGAGAAAATGCAAGTGAAACGTTCCAAATTTCACATATTGTAATATTTATTGTTTTTGAATTATGAGAATCTCAACCACCTAGGGTTGAGATCATTTTGTATAAATGCATAGTCTAAAGAATAAACAAGGGTTGCTTCTTTTCGGATGTAATAAGGAAAAACTCTCCTTTTGTGAGAATTAATACAAGTGCAGACATGGATTCCAATTTTTGTGCAGTTTGAGTTATGGTCTCTTCTTGTATTCCACATTTCTTGTTTCCCTTATGTTATTCCTTGATAAGTGAGTGATTTCAATTTAGTAATACTACTACTGTAGTCACATTTTATCAGTTGTTTGATAGGAAAGCAATTTTTCCTCTGTATTTGCTATAAGTAAATACAAGACCTATGAGCTACTTGGATTACTGTATCTCATATCCTTACAAGGGTGCATTCTTTTATTTTTTCTATTGTGAACAAGGTAAGATTCATCTTGCATTGATGCCTCACTTTGTTTAATAGTTTTGTAAGTTTCCCTCATATCACTTGATTTTATAAATCGACTCAGACGACAAATTACGGCCTCTGTCCCGCTCTGTCATTATTTTCGTTTGAGGATTAATTCTTATATAGCTAACGGAAGAAAAAGAACCTTTAAAAACATCCCTTTATATTTATGATGCCTGACATTATTCTTTAAGACTTAGGTTTAATCTCAGGAACAACATCTTTTTGGCGTCATTGTCGGGGACGAAGAAACAAAGTTATTTTTCCCTGGGAGAACGACATGGTAAGTTTCTCTCTTTTATAGTGAACAAAGATTGAATACATTTATAAGGCTAAATGTTATCTTTCACTTGGTGAATCCACTATAGATAAACTGGCATTCGGTAGAAAGAATACCAGGAAGAACCCAGACGATCAACAGACTACGCCTGTATCCAATCCTAAAAAGCAAGTAAAACCAAGGGGATACCTCAATTAGACTGTTGCATCCACAAGTAAGGCTTACCAACCCAAGCTTGTGAAAACTAATTCTAAGGTTCCACTTGAACAGTCAACCTTGCAAGAAGGTTACACACAAAGACACTTCAGAGATACATCAACTGAGAAGGTTGCAGCTGAAACCATAAACCCTGAGCTGGTTTTACCTGGGATTAAATTCGAGACCAATTTGACTTCCCTCTTTACTAGTAAAGGTAAAATATCCCTTTCGATACCCTCTTTTATTGATATTCCACTGGTCCCCGAAGTAAAGGTTTTAGTTCCCCGAAACTCTGAGGACTATATCTCTTACCCTGATTCAACTCTTGTTGGTTCTCCTATTTATATATCTTGTAAATTCAAAGAACCCAGTCTGCATTTACCTTTTTCCCCCTTTTCATAATTTTTTGTCTCTTAACGGTCAGTTTCCAGAACCTCCTTCACCTCATCATGAGGTAGTATAATATTCCCTATCAGTTTACGAAAACCCTCTCTTTAACTCCCAAAGTTCATCCCCTCGACATCAAATGGTTGTTGTTGGAGGAGGTGGCGTCGGAGGTGGTGTTGGAGGAGGAGGTGGTCAAGGAACACCACCTCCGCCCCCTAGTATTTTTTCCAAAGTGGCGGCCAAATATGCTCCTTTAGTTCTTCCCCCTGTCCTTCATGATTTACCAGAAAATTATTTGAAGAATTTATCGAAAATCACGGGAGAGGGAGATTTAACTGCCATAGAGAACATGAAATTTTTTGACCAATTTGTTGATATCCTCAGCATTGAGAATGAGGATGTTTACTCAAGACTTCTGGTGAAAAATTTTGAAGTTCAAGTAAGACTCTGGTTTCAAGGGATTCAGGTAGGTTCTATAGCATCTTATGACACGCTAGAAAATTCCCTTTTAAGGCAGTGGGGAGAAAATAAAGATCACTTGTATTATCCGACGAAGTTTGGGGATGTGAGGAAAAATACTTCCGAATCAGTCCTAGAATTCACCTAGAGGTTTAATAAACTCTATCATAAGATCCCAAAAAATTTCAAACCCTCACAACCCGCAACTAAGGTGACTTTTGCAGGAGCTTTCGAGCCCGTCTTTTCCCTACTTTTGAGGGAAAGGAGATCTGTTGACCTCACAAGAATATAGGACGACGCCATAGAAATCGAGTCAAACATGATGGAATTGGGTAAACTAAAAGAGAAGGTCAAAACAAGAACCAAATAAACCAAACGCTTTAGGGAACAAGATGGAACTTCCGAATCTGGGAGGTCTACAGAGGAAAAAATGGATGAAATGGCTAAGATAACTAAAGAGTTATCAAACAAAATCTCCAGAATGGAATTAGACCAGGATAAACCTGATGCTTTTGCTAGGAGATATTTCAAAAGGAATCCCAATCCCTAGATCAAACAAAGACCAGTAAAAAATGAGGATCAGAAAATCAAAGCTCCTTTTAAAACATTTTTTTTTATGAAAAGTGATTATGTACAAGACTTTGAGGGGTTATATGAAGATATTGACAACCTCAGTGATAATGATCAAGAACCTCACCTAACCAGACAGGATTACAAAATATATTTAGACCAAGAAGCTTTGTTCGAGAATGAGGAAAGTATAAATAATCTGGGAGAGTCTTATTATCAAGGAATCATCAACTCTATAATGGTCGAGCTTCAACAAAAATATAATTTAAGGCCTAGAGATAAAAATTCTACAAATTCTCCACTAAGGAAAATATTGTTAAGAAGTAAAACTAATGAGGCAGCTCAATCGTCCATTGAAATGCAAGCTGCCAAAACAAAAACAGCTTCAACACAAGATGCCAAAACAAAAACAACTGAAACACAAGTTGCTAAAACAAAGATAGCCGAAACAAAAGCAACGCAAACCAATAGAAAAAAAAAAGAGAAACAAACATCCCATCCATAGAAGGCGAAAAGACAATCGGAAGTTTCAATCTGGAAAGTGAAATTAATAAAATTTAAATTATGGTACCTCTGGTTGAACTGGCGAAAAATCTGACGTATAGAAAACAAATTGCCAGGATGATAAATTTTTCGGATGCCGAAAGTCATGCAGATACTATTAATTTAGAATATGACAAACCCACTATAATGTTTGGTCTACATATTGAAAATTCTAAAGACCCTGTTGCTCCTTTTTATATTGCGTTGATTGTGCATGATCACCTACTCCATAACTGTATGTTGGATTCTGGACCCTCCCGCAACTTAATGCCCAAAGTTATTATGGAAAAACTGGGTCTCGAGGTTACCAGACCATACTGAGATCTGTATTCTTTTGATTCAAGAAAAGTTAAATGTATTGGTATGATAAAATATTTGGTGGTTAATCTTGCATAGATCCCTGTGAAGAGTATTCTCATGGATGTAGTTGTTGTTGATGTTCCTGCGAAGTATGGCATTTTGTTATCTAGGTCTTGGGGTGCTAAACTGGGAGGATCACTTCAATTGGACATGACGTATGCTATGATCCCAATTTTCGGCGGACAATTCACCAATCTATACAGAGAGACAAGATTGGCATATACCATAAGTGACCCACATAACCCAAATAATTATCTAGTTTATGTCACAGATCAAGATCTAGGAAACTGTATATTATAAGTTGACGATGGTTTTGATGAATGTATAGAAGAAAATGATACAAAAGAAGAAGACAAAAAAATCGAAAAAATGAATAAAAATGTAAATAGTATAGGATTTTGGAAAATGTTTTTTGACGGTGCTTCATAGTGGGAAGGAGCAAGAGCTGGGGTGTTTTTTGTGGCACCCGGATACAAATTCATTATTCCTTTATCATGCAGGTTAAAGTGGGACATTGACTATACCAATAACGTATGCGGATATGAGGCTTTGGTATTCGGGTTGGAGGCTGCTCAAAAGCTGAAAATAGAGAATCTAATAGTTTATGGTGATGTTGAATTAATCATAAAATAGATAAGGCAACAGTATCAAGCCAAACATCCAAGGCTAAGGTCGTACAGGATCTGTGCCTAGGATTTGATTGATTTTTTTTTCTCATCGTTCAATATTCATCATATTCCCAGGGAAGAAAATCAACAAGCTGACTCCCTAGCAAAAGCGGTTGCTACTTTTATGCCACCTACAGTCTTAAAGCTAAAGTATCACATAGAAATGAGGCACAAGCCTTCAATACCAAAAAATTTTCAACAATGGCAGTGCTTTGAAGACGATGAGTAGATCAAGAAGTTTCTAGAAATGGTGGATGAATTTTTCGAAACACACATCGACCAGGAAAATCAAAATGACACTACTTGGATCATGCAGGAAGGAGAAGATCCTCAAAAGTTCTAAGATAAGATTGCTAACCACCGCATGTTGGTGTTGAAAAACAAAATCATATTCCTAAGTGTCTAATTCTGTTAGAGAGATTATTTGATAAGGACGATATACCACTAAAGTCTACCTTGCAACCTCAACCCAAAGAGGTTGAATATTGTGACATAGGCACTAAGGAAAACCCCAAAATGGTCAAAATTTCTAAATACCTTCCACCCGAAATGAAAAGTAAATATCTTTGAGGTTACTCAAAACAATACAAGATTTCTTCTCTTGGTCTACGATGAGATAAAACTTATTATACCAACGTCATCAAGCATAGCAGTCCTTTGAAATTGCATCCAAGCACCCGGTGGCTTCCAGAATGAGGATAAAGATCCTATACTCACACTGTGTGATAGAAAGAGGTAAAAAATCTCCTTGATTCTAAGATTATTGTTCCACTCCCAGATTATTCAGTGAAAAGATTAGCCAACTTATCCAATCGAGGAAAGAATGGTGAAAATCCCAGGACTCCTGCATGGATTTTAGCGAAGTAACCTAAGCCGGATCCATCCCTTAAAGACGAACTATTCGCTCCTAAAATGGATCACGTTTTGGAAAGGGTAGTTGGGGCTAAACGAATGTCTATGATTGATGGATTTTCTGAATACAACCAAATTATACTTGGTCCATGAAGATGAAAAGCTGAAAACACATATTTACCACTCCATGGGGTATTTACTTTCATGTCTGACAAAATGCCTTTCGGTCCCGATGAACGCAGGGGTCACCCTTCAATGAGAAATGGACATAGCCTTTAGCCGGTGAGAGGAGATACAAGTTTGTCTAAATTATCTATCTCGATGAAGTTTAACATTTTTTCTAGCAGATTGGAGCACTTGGTACACCTCAAATGTCACGTTTGAGAGGAAATGTGAGTAGGTTTGTCCTAAATCCCAAAATCTCATTTTTCAATGCAGAGGAGTAAACTCTTGGTTATATAATAGTATCTAGGGAAGGAATCAAAATCAATCCAAAAGGGTTGGAAAGCCATAGATACAATAAATATTCCTAAAAACGTAAAATAAATTCAGTCTTTTCTAGGAAAAATGAGATTTCTTAAGAAGGAATTCATTCCAAATTTTGTTAGAATTATTAAATTAGCAGTTACAGATATGTTAAAAAATGACAGCGAGGTCAAATGGACAATGGAGGCCAAAGAATATTTCGAACACATCAAGAAGGTAATAAGAGAAGCATCGGTGTTGGCCATCCCAAACTACCTGAAAGATTTCTCGATCTTTTCATTCGCATCCGAACATACTATGATTCTTGATGCGTGCTCTTACAGAAGAATGAGGAAGGGTTCTAACAACTGATAGAATTATTTATTAAAAGCCTCAGAGACCTTAGAGTTGAAATATGATATCTCTTTGGAAAGAAGAATATCGCTATGGTGAAGGAGTTATCAAGCTTTGGGGACTTACGTGTCACATTTAGAAATAATAGCCCTGTACCAATAACTCTGTTAAAGACATATTAGTTCAGCCAGATAGTGATGGAAGAAGGGGCCGATGGCTACACAAGATTCAAGAATTCGATCTTGAATTAAGAGCAACTAAACTCGTAAAGGTAAAGAAGACCTAGAAAGGTTTTTAGCCGAATCAAATTTCAGAGAATTCGGAATAAATCATCTGCAAACTTACGGAGACCTTCCATACATAGAATAATTTTATGATCAGGCACCTACAACTCAGATCCAAGAAAAAATTTATTCCTCTGCTTGGTACGACAACATAGATTCATATCTCTTGACTCTCTAGTGCCCAAGTGATATGAAACCTTCTAAGGAAAGAACAGTAGGCATTGCCATTAGTAAAATATTGCATCGGTAATGGTCAGTTGTATTAGAAAGATCCAGCAGGATGTTTCTAAGATGTCTAATAGAATATGAAATGAAGAATGTTATAAATGAGTTTCCTTGAAGAGGTGTGTGGAGGACACACTACATGCACGGAAGCGACCCATAAAATCTGAGGAGTTGGATACTGTGCTTAAGTTATTCTGGGAATGAATACTAAATTGAGCACGTAATTCCTAACGACCCATAAAATCCTGAGAGTTGGATACTATTGGCTTAAGTTATTTACAGGAATGAATACTAAATTCAGAGCCTGTAATTCTTGTCAATTATTCTCAGGTAAACAAAAGCTTCCCGCACTACCCTTGACCCAATCAAGACAAAAGCTCTATTTCAAAAATGGGGTCTGGATTTCATTGGAGAAATCCATCCACACTCTAGTGCACAACATAAATGGATTCTAACCGTCACAGACTATTTCACTAAATGGGTAGAGGTCATTCTGACACAAAATTCTATAGATTCAGTGGTGATCAATTTCTTAGAAGATAACATTTTATCAAGGTTCGGTTGTCCCCAGAAGATAGTCATGGATAATTCCCAAGCTTTCAAATCCATGGTGATGGTTAATTTTTGTCAAAAGTAAAACATCATACTAGGGCATTACACTACCTATTGTCCTTAGGGAAACGTATTATATGAGTCATCTATTAAAATACTAATCACTATAATAAAAAAGGTGCTAACTAAAAACAAGAAAGCCTGGCATATTCATTTGAAATACACTTTGTGGGCAAATCACATCGGCACTAAGAAATCAATCAGAATGTCTCCTTTCCAAATGGTGTACAGTACTGACGTGGTCCTCCCCATAAATATCGCTCTATCTGTGATGAAGCTTTGGCAAGATGCGAAGGAAGAGTCAAACGATGTTACCAGAAGAATAAACCAACTAGTTGAAGTCCAACAAAATAGGGCTAAGGTGGATGAGAAACTCCAAAGATATCAAGATAATATGAAAGCCATGTTTGATAAAAAATCCAAAGATAGGGAATTCCTTCCTGAAGATCTATTTTTGAAATGGGATGCTAGGAAAGAGGACGCTGGAAAGCATGGAAAGTTTGATCACATATGGTGTGGACCTTTCAGGGTCGTATCTTCTGAGGGAAATAATTCATTCCTATTAGAAAACCTCGATGGGAAAATCCTTAATGCCCCTATCAATGAGCGTGACCTGAAGAAATTCATGCAATAATCACATCTCAAATCACCATTGTATATACCAGTTTTATTTTCTTATTTTGATTTATAGTTTTTCACTTGTTTTTGGTAAGTTTTTACTTTCTCTATAGATAAGACCAGTTTTGTTGATTTCATAAAAACAGAAATATAAAAACAAATTACACATACCTTTCCTATTATGCAAGGGTTCTGACATTTATCATTTTTATTTCCAGATAGAAAACTTACCGATAGTCGAGGGATAAAGATGATCTGAGACTGACAATCGCTTTTCATAAAATTTAGTTTTCTCACGAAACAGATGATAAATTAACAATGGCTCTGCTTGAGAATATAAATGAAATCCAAGGTATGAAATTCTATAATCATTGTGGTTCAAACCAATATTCTAAAAGAATTCTTGTAAATTCCAAATAAGGTTGTACTCATGTAAAAAGTGGTCACCTGATCAAAATTGGAAAAATCCAAAACTCTAAGTCTTCGAATCAAATGAAAATAATACGAAGGTAAAAAGGAAAAGCAAATAAGAATAAAGAATCTTGCAAATCAGGAAGTAGGTTTGAGTGGAATAAGATCCCTTTCCAAACTTTTAACTTTTAGGTCTGTTCCCATCGATCATGTCTAAAATATTTTATCGTATCTCGATTTGTACATCCTGATTTTAAATCCCCACAGAAATACAAAGTTTGCCTTAACTTGGGAAGCCTAAAAAACTAGACCTTCAAAATGAGAGTAGGCAAACTTTTTATGATTCCTCTAATTTTAACTGAGAGAAAGTGTGTCTAGGCTAATATTTACTACTTTAGCCCTTCTATCAGATTTTAAACTGATTCGTTTTGCTCAAGGAAAGTCGTTGGAAATTAAAATCTTCCCGTGATAACTTCCCTGTAGGCAAAGGTGTTTTGAAGGTCAGGGGAGGATTATCCCAGAGTAAATCAAAGTGGGTTGACATACCTTCACTGCTAAATTATAAACATATATCATCCCATGTATGATATATACAAATTGATTGCCCCCACTTAGAAAATATTAAAAAATAAGACGGATGGTGAAAGGAAATTCATAATCTGATTACCCCCATCTAGTCCAAGACAAATGGTGAAAGGAAATTCAAAATTCAATTGCCCCCATTTTTTCCAAAAGAGATGATGAAAGGAAATTCATTTAAATGATTTCCCGCATCTCAACAAAGTACAAATTGAAGTGGTGAAAGGAAATTCAATGGGAAATGTAGATAACCTCACCGGGGTACTGAACATGATCACTGGCAGTGAAGAAATGTCTATGATATCTATAAGGTTGTTATACATGTATATAATGTGCTCTGGTATCTAGTTCTCTTTTCAACAAAGATTTACACTCTAAGATGACAAGGGATTCCCTAATTAAATTCACTAAAATTTACTTTTCCTTGATGCGAACAAAATCGACCAGATTCTGATAAATGTATTAAAGTTGTCTTTATCTTAAACAGACCCAAAATCGGTTTCAGGAAAAAGAAATATATAAGTAGCCTAAGCTCRATATTGGTGAACGATCAAGTTTTTGAAAGTTTTCTGAGATAAGGTCTAAGTCTAATATCCTTCTGTTTGTTTTTTCAAAGGTGTTTCCCAGAAACCCAATGATGAATCCATTAACCCAATAACGACACTTAGTCTACAGTTCTTCCATGCCTCGCAGGGAGATGCGATCCCCAGATGGAGCCTATGTTGGAACACTTTTAAAATTATAAACCTAAATCTTTTTCCTATCCTTTCACTTTAACTTAGAAGCTGATTTCCAATAGATAAATCTTTCCACTTTTAATATTTAAGGTGCGCACAAGGTTCGTCGTCGATTGATTTCTCCCATTGATCGAGTGTTTCCCCTTTTCCATGAATGTTTGGAGCTGCCTGAATGTTAAAAAGGTCAAAACCTCTAGAGACTGGCTTCAGATATTTGGATTTCATAGTTTCACACTTCAGGTGTGTTAACATGTCTCTCCTTCAAAACCTCGATATGCGAAAAGCGTCCAACAGATCCTAGTCACCACACACGTATACCCCCTAATATATTATGCATCTTTCCAGAAAGTGACCTATTGGATATTTAAATGAAGTTAATTAACCAAATACATGAAGTGATAAATACCTAAAAAGAAACTAAAACCCAGTTAGAAAAATCAAAAAGTAGATTCGCAATTTCGGATATCGGGCATTTTCCATATATCATGTCCCTAAATCACGAAGCCCGGACCCCATAAATGTCTTAAGCATTAAGCAAGGTTAATTAACGATTATAAAATAATTAATCCCTGTGCAATTTTGTGTTTCAGGAATCCTGCCTCCAGTGAATATCAATATGCCGAGGTTTGAAACCCTGAAATACTTGAGGTTAAACACGATTCTTTAATGAAGTAAACATGATTAAAATTAATCAATCACTTCACGATTTTGCATTTATGAAATCATAGCTTGAACTATTATAGGATATCCCAAGTTCCAAAACCCCAAAAAATTCTTAATGATAAATGTGATTAACTAATCCTTTAATGAGGATTATCTCGTGATAAATTTTTCGCTGAATCATAACTCATGTAAATTCAAATGTTGTTTGTCAAAACTTCTAATTGCGAACTAGCAGAAATTAATGACATTAATAATCAATCTATGACCATCATTCCAAATAAGATCCTAGACCACCGCCTAATTTTTTTTTCATTAAATAAAGTGAATACTTCATCAGTAAAGGTATTCACAAAATCGATACAATTAAGGGGGAAAATATATTGAAGTTTGATTTTCATTATGAAAGAGAGAAAGTTTTCAAGATAATAAGTTTGTGCATTTATTGTGACATATAACATATATCTGAGCTTGTTATACCATGGCTCCTCGTAAAGCAGCTAAAGCATCGGGTGAAATATCAAACCCAAACACAGACGTCTGCTCAGACACGTCGCCCAGGACCATAAATTATGTGAAAACCTGGATGCATGTATTCGATATTCTACAGTACGAATTGATCAACTCCCCATATGATTCAAGTGATGAGGTGACTGAAACCCAGGCTACGAGATACAAATATGTTGCTCAATTAGATCTGCATAGAATAGCAATGCGGCCTAGACTCATGCCTTATAATCATATGATTGGTTGGGTGCTAGAGAATGTGGACCTCTCGACCAGGAGTATCTGCAATTCGCAAAGGGTTGCAGTTGGGTCTTTCCAACCAGAACATTTCTAGGTGATGTACAAATTATCCCCAGTTCCAAATTACATTTATAATGCCACTTTCTTAATGGACTTCAACAAAAAAGAATACATGCAATATGGAAAGAACCTACCCGACTTGATGAAGGACTGGTGTTCATGTCCTAAGAAATTTAGAGTAGACACCCATGGTCGGTATGTTTTTGGATCATTAGAGTCTCACATGATGTATCTATCCATGATGCTATGTCGGATTTTTGGGAAAGAAAACTATGCTCATTTCTTATTACAATGGGTTCCAATCATGCACACGGTAGCAGTGGGGTATTCCTTTGATTGGGCCAAAATATTATCAGACAACTTGGTCAAGGAAATCACAGAATATTAGTCATTGAAAGCCAAAGGGAAACTTGCCCCATTTTACATGTCTTCGTATATTATGGATGTTGTTTGTTTCATGATGTTGTTTCTTTTGATGGGATGGAGTTGGACTCTAGCCATGGTTGAACCATTACACTTATATCACTCCAAGTTGTGGGAGGATAAAGAAAAATATTTCTTCTACGAAATCTGTAACTATGTGGTGGTGTCAATGCATGTTTCTATATATGGGTGTCCACCTCCCAGGATTTCTGACAAGATAGTGACCAACCTGGGAAAAATAGCAGGTTGGTACATTGAAGACCAGTTCTCTTATATCAGGGTTTTTGGATGTTTCATCCCTCCGCGTGCTTTACCCAAGTTTCTACCARATCGATTGGTGTGCAGAGAGGTAGCACATCAAACTGTGCTGGGAGGAATCAGTAAAGAGCTAAAGGCATTACATAAAAAGGTATKGCCCACCTTTCCTTTRCATATTGGTATGTTCACACTATTAGATTTCGGTCATTCAAAAGTAGAGGTCACGACCCTAAAAGACATCAAGCTTTTCAATATTGAATTCAGGAAACATGATCCTYAAAAGATCGTGGGAAATCACATGGCTCTTTCCAATTTAAAAACATACGAGCATGAATATTCCCCACGGGATGAGATATTCCAAGGAGTGAGATCTTATCAGGAAGTTTTGAGTTGAGTCCAAACTTTGGCTCCTGACAAATTAGTCGAATTCTATAATTTTCAAAGGCACCGAAGAAATAGACTTCCTAAATTCTTGCAGGGAGAAACCCCGACATCTCCAGCTACACCGGAAACTGCAACCCAGAGTTTAGAAATAGGGAGCTCCGGTGGATAAGATGCTCAAGAACATTTGTAAAAAACTAAGGTTTTGACAAAGAAGGGGGACACTACATTTACAAATCAAACAGATGATCGAACTAAATTTCAGGATGAAGCCTTGATAAAAAAGGGAGAAGAAAAACCACCGTCTACACCAAGAAAAATAGCTAATGACACAGTCGAGCAATATCCATCCATTGATATAGGAAGTCATATTCAATTTTTCACACCTTTATAGTACAATAGAGGGAACCCAAGTGCCGAAGTAGTGTTTATAGAATATCTTACGCCTATTTCGGTGGAAGAGATACCTACTTCCAACATCTTCTTCAGCAAAAAGAAGAGAGTTGTTTTGAAAAAATAAACTCACCAAAGGGAGGGTGTGACTGTCAATAGACACAGAGTGTTATATGATGGCCAGGCCTTAGAAGAAACAGAGATCGCTATGGAAGTGGCAGACTCATTGGGAGCTTTTTCCACAACAAACCGGTACTCAGTTGGGAACCTAAATGAACAATTGAAGCAGAAGGATCTACTGGTGAGCCAGTTGCAAAACCAAATAAAGACTATAGAATAGAGTATTAGAAGTGATATGAATAAATGTTTTGAGTAGATCAGAGCCTTCTACAACCAGAAAATTCAACAACTTAAAATCAGTCTTGATGAAATGCATAAGAATTCACAGGCAAATAGGGAACTGGCCATTCAACATGAATAATTGGTAAAACAACTCCAAGCTAAAATAAACTCGATTGAGAACACAATAGTGAATGTGGCATTTTTCTAAGCCCATGCCTTGGAGGTGCAGGAGAAGATGGAATCAACCCAACAAAGCCTTTTTATCAGACTAGAAGCTATTCAAAATTATTATCGGTGGATAGACCATTCTTTAAATAATATTTGCATAAAGGAGAGAGAGGCCACTACAACTGGAGTGACATTCCAAGAGACTATTTTATCTTCAACAAAGGACGAAGTAGCCAATGTCACTAGATTGTCCCTTTTAGAACAAACTCGAGGTGATATAATACTTAAAACCTGGGAGGCTAATATAGTTGAAAGTAACAGATTAGCTAAGGAAGTGAAGAAAGATTTTGAAGAAGTTTTTTCCTCACTCGACAAAGAATTGTTGGACATTGAAATAGATAGTATCTTTGAAGCCCTGAGGAAAATTGATATTGAAAAACATCAACTCACTTCCAAGACAAGTATGGAAGAAGCCCGGGCTGAAATCCTACAGTTGAAACAAGTTGACCTTACTCAGATAAATAAATGGATAGTCAATCCTAATCTACGACTACAGTCTATATCTCTAGAATCCAGGAGGATGGAAGATAGGCTACGCCACAGAAAATAACTTATACACTTTTGAGGCAAATAATACAACAGAGCCTTCCAGGCTAGTGGTGCAGTTAGTGGGCAGATGCGTTCAGTGTGTCGAGCAAGGAAAATCCAGCACGTCCAGGAACAAATGATACAAATTGTATACTCCTTTTTCACAAGTCATGATTAGGGACCAACTTTTTTCTGAGCTAGACTACAATAAGAAGAAACGTCTTTGCCAGCAGGCAAAGAGACAGAGAAGATGCAAGTGAAACGTTTTAAATTTCACATATTGTAATATTTTTTTTTTTTTGAATTATGAGAATCTCAACCGCCTAGGGTTGAGATCGTTTTGTATAAATGCATATTCTGAAGACTAAACAAGGGTTTCTTCTTGCCAGATGTAATAAGGAAAAACTCTCCTTTTGTGAGAATTAATATAAGTGTAGACAAGGATTCCAATTTTTGTGCAGTTTGAGTTATGTTCTTTTATTGTATTCCATATTACTTGTTTCCCTTATGTTATTCCTTGATAAGTGAGTGATTGAAATTTAGTGCTACTACCACTATAGTCACATTTTATTAGTTGTTTGATAAGAAAGTAGTTTTTCCTCTATATTTTCTATAAGTAAATACAAGACCTGTGATCTACTTGGATTACCGTATCTCATATCCGTACAAGGGTGCATTCTTTTATTTATTCTACTGCGAACAAGGTAAGATTCATCTTGCATTGATGCCTCACTTTGTTTAACAATTTTGTAAGTTTCCCTTATATCACTTGATTTTATAAATCGACTCAGACGAAAAATTATGGCCTTTGTCCTGTTCTGTCATTATTTTCATTTGAGGATTAATTCTTATATAACTAACGGAAGAAAAATCACCTTTAAAAACATCCCTTTATATTTATGATTCCTGACATTATTCTTTAAGACTTAGGTTTAATCTCAGGAACAACAGTACCTACTCTGGAGTTCCTATAACAGAAAAGATAAAAACCTTTGAAAATCCATTGATTCATCTGACTAAAGTGTACCAGAACTACTGAGATAGGTTGTTCTGAATAGGATAAATAAAATTTAATTTTCATACATGCTCAAAATTTTGAAAATTCTTTGAGATTATTTTCTTGTAAAAATGTTGATACTTATAACTGGTAACCAAGAAGTAATAAAGGAGTGTCGATGGTTGATTTTCCAACCAGGAACATATACCACTGAAAATAGATATGATGATGAGGTGAGAGGAAAATAACTATAGTGAGAACATTGACGCAAGGAAATGGGGGTCAAAATAAGACTCATGCTTAAAGCTCTCTAACGAGGAGGAGATATAGTCCCTCAGTAAGAGACCTTCTAAAGGAAGAGATCACACCCTATTTTTTAGGCACTTGTATATTCTAGATTCCTTACATCCTACTCCCATTTTATTCACTGAGTGCAAATTGTTGTTAGAACGATGAACCAAATGATATTCACCAAAACCCAAACTTGGCACAATTCTATCTATGTGAATAAATTTGTTGAAGTCAAACATAGAAATAAATTATTGGATTACCATCCAATGATGAATGTTGTTAACTAATGTGAGACTAATCACCATTGATTTCAATGAGAGTCGAGGTGCCTTGGTACATATTGCGAGTATGACTAAAGGAGGTAGAGTCGAGTCACCTGCAATATCTAGAAAACATGGAACATTGATGAATCCCCAATTCCTCTAGTGACAGAACCTCCCATTAATGTATGCAATCCCCTACGTACCATGAAAAATATCTAAATTTGACCCCAGATAATGTGTTGGAGTCAATGGGGCAAAGTTTTCTAGAAGGAGGGCCTTAATGCATCCCTCATCATCTAACATAAGAGAAAACATAATGATTTGAAGAAAAGGAAGTAGAACCAACAATTTTATACCAAATTTTGTTGTGGAACTTCCCACCAACAACCTGGTTTTCAAGCAATTATATATCTAGGTACGCCAACAAGCTGATTTTCATAACTAGACTAATTTTTTTCTTTACTTTTTATTATTTTGTATATTTTTTCTTTTTGTTGATTATTTTCTTCTTTTTTTCTTACATCTACATATAGACAAACCAAAATATTTGGAAGAAAACTCAAGTAGAGGTTAGAGAGGGGGAAGAATACCCCATATTCACAACCTCCATTTATGACTATTATATTATAACATATCTTGAACAAACTTTTCCTTGGTCATGGTTTTGTGATACAATCTTAATCGGTGGCCATTCACCATGAAGGAGATATGATATGCATATATTGTTTGGATTCTCATAGAGTCATTATCGAATATGGTATCAACCTTATATGGCCCTAACTATCATGTGGAGAGATTACCCACAAATTTCTTGAATCTGGAATTGAAGAGGGGAGCCCAGTCACCAGGTTTTAAGACCTTCTTTCTAATGAATTTGTCATGCCACCTAGATTGTTGTTCCTAAAAAAGAATGGAGTATTGGATGGCATCGTATTGGATTTCTTCCAACTCATTTAACCATGCCACCATTTTATTTTAAGCCTCTCTCAAATATAAACTCAGCTGCATTGTTGTCCCAAAATTCCTTATTTGAAATTCAATGGGTAGTAGTACTTTCTTTCCATATACCAATTCAAAGGGGGTATTTCTAGTGGAGCTTCTCCATGAAGTCATGTAGGCCCACAGTGCCTCCAGAAGTTGTTACACATTATTTTTGTCACCCCAGTGATCAACTGACGACATGTGCATAAATCACTTCCATGTTCCCTCAAAAACACTAAAAGAGACTTTCTCCATGAGAAAAGTGGATTAGATTTTATTCCTTAAAAACTATGTCAAAGGAGATCGTTGCACCCTGCTCTATGAATAGGGTGCGACAATGCTTCATCATCACATGTTGCACCAAAGATGTACTACGACATCATCACATGATCCCTGTGCATAGGGTGCGACGATGCTTAAAAAAGAGTAAAAGTGAAATTCATGAAGGTTCTAGAAGGGAGTCTTCTAGAAGATGAGGTGGCCTCCGATTGGTTTGGATCTTACTCGCTTATTTGATTTAGTGGGATCATCCTAATCTCCTCATCCATCCCTCTTTCACCCTATGTAAAGAGGGATCTCTTATGGAAAAGGCTAAGGCGTGCTTATGCATGAATAATTATACTATAGATTATATTGGAGATAGCTTTGCTTTAGCTCTATAAGTCAGATTGTGGATCTTGTTCATCAAGGTCGTTGGAGAAAAGGTGTGTGTGTTGGAGCAAATATCCTTTGGAAGGGACCTTGCAACATCAAGGCATGGGTTGTATTCTCCACTTTCCTTTAATATAATGAAGCAATACATTTCTTCCCTATAAAGGTGTCTTTACTTTTATTGTATAACTCCTTGATCTTATACATAGAATTCATTGGAATATATATATATATATATATATTCTCTCTCTTTTTTGGTTTGTGCTTCTTAAAAAGGTTCACTATCCCACAAATCCAAATATGGAGTGACAAGGAAGACACTAGCGAGGATCAAGCGAAATTTAAAAGGTATGTCATTTGTCCCTCTCTGAACTAGTTTATATGAAAATGAAGTCTAAGGTGAAGTTTGTATTCTACCTTGTTCTGTTCTAGCTTCTTGTTGAAGTTAGGGATATTAGCTTGTGTCTGCACTTACCGATTTGTCCGATAAAAAAATTGGCGACCATACTAGGGATCAAGTTTTTTTTTTTTCTTCTTATTTTCTTTTATCCTTCCTTCTTATGATCAATTTCATTCTCTAAGTCTATGGGTGATCCATATTGACTCCCTGGTTCTGAAAGTTCACTGAGAAACTTTGTCATTTTTTCAAATTTTCCTTATATTCATACAACGTCGCACTGTGTCTTATTTTAAGCCTATGATGATTCTTCATTGTTGTAATTTTCTTGTGTGAACCAGGGAGAAGACGTCGTACTATGTCTAGCTTTCATCCAACGACGATCCTTCATCTTTTCACTATACGCTTCTGCAGCCTGCGACGATTCCTATAGGAATTATTGGAGTGATAGTCAACTTTATTTTCTTTGCCCAGATTTGTCTTTACTGCTTGGGATGAACTTTAATCTTTTGTGAATGATTGGTTTTCATATTTTAATCCTAAATTTGATATATTTCAATAATTGAGAGTCTTCTTCATAATCTTTGTAAATTTTAATTTTTACTTCTTATTGCAAGGGTATAATATCAAGGCTTTGTTCCTAGGTGCTTACTTGATAAGTTGTTCTTGATCTCTTTGAGTTATGGATTGATTTTAAGTTTTGGATTGTTGTTGATTAAGAAACAAGGTTGTTTACATTCAACAAATAATTTTCTTATCTTTTTATTTTTTGCTTGCATTATAAGTTTGATTTTGGAAATAGTTTTGAGAATGCATTAATCTTCTTGGACCATTCTTTCTTTTTTGGATTATTTCTCTATTCTAATTTGAAAAGGAAAGGACTAAAGTTTATTCTTGTTTTTAGTAGTCTTTGTAAGAAACCTTTTGCTTTCAAATATTTGTTGAAAAGAGAAAATTGGAATATTTAGTAGTCTTGATTATTTGGAATCCATATCATTCAAATATTGAGAAATTGTTCTTTGTAACTTTTATATTCTGGAAAGAGAAACCTTCTCCCTATTGTAATTAGATTTCATCGAATGAAACGATTGCATATCATCTCTTTTTTAATTTAATTGGGTCAAGGTCAAATACATCATTAGTTTCATTTCCATTTCCCTTTTGAGTAAGCAACAACCTTTAAAATACAAAGTAATTTTAAAATCTATTAGCGAATTTTATTTTCTAGAACTTTTATACACCAACATTAGCTAGAATAGTTATTTGGAATAGGATGTGAGGCACACTCTCAAAATCATCAAAACACACAATAGTATCTTGTGATAGGGAGAGTTCAAATCCACTTGCTACATTTTGTCTTGGGAAGCCCTTCTAACACAAGGGTCAATCACGAGGTCGCATTAGAGCCGAAAAAGTTACTCACCCTGCTTTGTTGGTCTTAGTGTAGATATTGTGTGTATTATTGGGGGTCACTTGAAAGAAAATCCTATGGGGACCTTCTCAAGTTGATTTAGGGCTTAGATACCCTACCCTTGTGCATGGATCAGACTGTCGACTGCTTCCCCAAGCATCATGCCTATCTCTTTAGAGTCTTTAGACGAGGTGACTATGGAGGGACAATTCTTCACGGTACCTAGATTCGACGTTGGCCAAACTCACTCGAGATCCTTGGAGGGTATACCCACGATTATGTGTGGGAGCTTGCACCAGGGTGTAAGTCTGTTAATCAGGTCGTCAACATAAATTTTCCACCTGCTTTATCCTATCCCCTTCTTGTCTTGATTTCGTGATGTTGGATTTCATCACCAACTAGTGATTTCAAAATAAGAAGTTTTGTTTTCATGTTTGATATCTAGATTTTATTAGTGAGTGTTATTTGTTTCTCTAGTTGGCCATAGATTTCTTTCATTCTTTATTAGGTGTGGCCAACATCGGCCCTTGTCGATCACGTAGGATGTAAGGTTTACCTCCAAAAGGTCCGGAAGAAGATGCTCATTTGCTTCCTAACTCACCAGAGGGTTCTCCTGAAGGATCAGTCAATAACGACGTAACCTATGAGATTGGAAGTTATACTCCATTGGAGGAATCAATACTTCCTATAAATCTGTTATTGAGTGTTGTACAAGATCCAATTTTTCTCCGGATAAATTCATCAGGAGATGTTGTTGTTGAAGATTATACTAGAATACCTACTGGACCTTACACAAAGTCTGGTGTAGAAGATCCACCCTTCTAGAGTGAATCGTTTAGAAATCTGGTTCATACTTCTCTAATTTTCAATACTATCTCAGTCCCCGTCCTTTCTCTTTGGAGGACCTCCTGGGGACATGACATTTTTGATAAAATAGGAATGATTCCTAATCAACCTATGGCATCACATACGTCTGTGACATCCACTTCTTATATGGTATCTTTATATCATTTTACTAACACGACCAGTAATGTTGTGAGGGTTTCATACCAATTTTTGGTTGGTTCTCATACAATTCTTCCCCTCCAGCTCATTAGCTCTACCATGGTCCCACAAGTTACACATGTTTTTGTCGGAAGTCCGGTAATCACTTAATCTCCTATTGGAACACCACTTCCACTTGCGTATAACACTCTTAATACTTCTATTGCTAATCCTACCTAGATTCCATTTCGAGGGCCTAATATTTTTGTTCCTCCTGAGTATAATGTTGCTAGTAGTTTTGTTCCTACACTTGCCCAAGTTCTCTTCGGGAGGCCTAGAATTCCTCCTCCACCCCCACCTATAGGATGTAATCATCCTAGCCCAAGTAGCTCCAATAAAGTTGGAGGCACAATTCATTCTATCGCTTATGGTTTTCAAATTCATGTTGGAGGCCAATCGCAATTTGGGATCCAATATCAAGTTGGGGGGAAACCTCAAGTTGGGGGTCATAACCTAGTGTATGGGAAATATATCCTTTGATTACAATCTCAACCTTGTAATTTTCCTTTCCAAGGCAATCAACAATTGCCTGGGGGGGAAACTCCTTAAGTTAATTCTTTTGTACCCCCTAATCCCGGGCAACTATATCCATGTTCTATGAATCCTACCTAGGATCAAGATTTTCATTCTAATGCTCTTTTCCAAGGAAGCATACCCAATCAAACAACTCGTGTTGATTATTTGACTGAAAAAAATCCATCACCGAATTTGACAGGACCCTCTAACTCTCTACAAACTGCTTATGGTCCTACTAGTATACCTACGTGATCACCTCCTCAAAATTACCATTTTCCTCAAGTGAACAGACAGTTGTCGTTTCTTGCTACATTGGATTTACCAAATTTATCTAGGATTTTGAATGATCCTATCTTGCATTCTCCTTATTGGTCAGTCATACCTGCCAATTTACCATTAGACATTCCTAAGTTTGATGGTCGATCAAAGGAAGACCCAAATAATCATGTCATGACTTTCCATATTTCGTGTTCATCCAACTCCTTCATGGATGACTCCATCAGATTACATCTTTTCCAACAAACTCTTACGATTTCAGCAAACAAATGGTATATCGAAATGCCATGAGGATTCTTCAATGGCTTCAACACCTTAGCTATGGATTTATTAACACATTACCAGTTACCAATACGATATGAGACAGGAACCGAAATTTTGAGTTCATTTAAACAATCCTCTTCTACTCACATTTCTGATCATATTCACGAGTGGAGGAGGAGAAGACACTTAATTAAAGTTCCCCTTCCTGATCAACTATTGGTCGAGTGATTTACCAAGTCATGCATTGGTCCTATAGCCCGTGATGTCACCATGTGTGGTTTTTTCACTGAAAAGCGGGTGATTAGTCGTGCTCAATACTTAGATATCGTTTATTCACAAACGGGCACACTATATGACTTGAACCCTGATGATCCTCACCCTTATACAAATCCAACCCCAACACCTCTAGTGGCTTCTCATGTTGTTGATGGTGTGATTGGAACTTTTCACGCTAAGACTCGGTCTAAACAAGCCAGTCATTCCAATCCCAAATCTACTACTGCTAATGTACAAAATACTCCTCCTCTGACTCCTTCTCCCGGTAAAACATCTGAGGTTAAAACGGTTCAATCTACACCTACCAATAAAACTAAAAATAAAAAATAAAGGGAAGGGTAAGAATGTGGAAAAAAATAATAATCAACAATCTGATACATCCAAGAATCAGCCTAATGATGAAAAATAAAAGTGAAAACATGTTTATCCTTGTCTTATATGTGGTTAGGATCAATATACGAAAGATTGTCCACGACGTGCTGAGGCTACTAAGTTTCTGCAAGGGACCGGGACACCTCCTACACCCGTCGTTTTGTCACAACCTTTTTCTTCTCAGTGATAGGCCCAATTGGCCATTCATGACCAACCTTCTCCCTCTACTACATCTTATGTACTTATGTGTACTAGTGACTCTAAGAAGAATGAAGTTGCAGTTGCTACTCAAGCCAAATATTATTCTCCTTCGAAAGAGAAAGTTGATGATTAATCACCTCCATTGGTTCAACCTCCTCCATCGACTTCACCTCCCAGTGGTACTCTTCTGTAACACCCTGTTTCCCCCAGTTTGTAAAAATAACTGAACTGGCCAAGAACTATGGAGAACTCATAAATGTGAATATGTGATGTAAATGGACCTTGAGGAAAAGGTCAATGAATGTGAATAACATTTTGAATTTATTGCAGGACTGTTGAGAGGGGATGTGCCAAAAAAGAGACCACGATGGCGGTGGAAGGCACCTGGAAATGTGGCGTTAACTTCCACCAAGAATTTATACCGTATTTGGACTCCACTGGCCCGAAGAACCAAAAGCGGCTCGTTGGCCTTGAATTTAATGCCTTGCAAGCTAGACGGTTGATGGATTAATGAGGGGTGGGGAGGTGAACCGCCTATCCATAGAGCCGTCGGGCCTGATCAACGTGAGGGTAATCGCACCACACGCAACCTCGCAAGAGGATAAGGCGTGGGGTAGAAGCGATTGCGGAGGGCAAACATGAGGGGAGAACTCTAGCAATACACAGAGTGAGTGATAGTAGAGAGGAAGGATTGCAACCTTCGCTCCTAGTCACTGGAAAACAGAGACGCAATTGTTGGCAAATGTTTACCAAGTAGCGTATGCTTGTCATTGATGGAAAGTAAAACAGTGGAGATGGTAGGATAAGAAGGATAAAAATCCCTTGGGGATTCAGACGTGAAAGCTCAGGAGGAACAACGTTGAAGAAAACGCGCACAGCAAAGGCAAAGCTCAAGATATAGGAATTTGCAGAAGAGAAGGAAGACAGAGATCCACAACCATTGGATCTCATTCAGAAAACCCGTCAGCCGTCAGATCTGTAGAAGTTGCGAGAGAGATAAGCCATC
>SNQJ01S0010722.1:89611-99649 GCA_010110895.2 Picea sitchensis | reverse complement strand
TTTCCAATGTCTTCGTGGGTAGCGAAGAGTTTAGGACTGTAGATCCCCAAGGTCCATGAGAGTATCTGGACCGTGGATCTTTTCCATGCCCAGGGAGTCATGGAAGAATGCATGGGTAGGAACCATTATGAGCCGTCAGATCTCGGCTGAAAAACCCGACAACCGTTGGATCTGTCAGGAGTTACCCGAAGGTTAAGACTCCAGTGCATTAGGGGCGAAAACCCTGGGACGGATCTGAGTCGTCCGATTGATGGAGACCACGTGTCAAGAGATCACCCATTTTGGGAAATCGAGAATCGGGAAATCGAGAGTCCTATTGACAAGGGATCGAGACTTTCCATGGTGGAAATCCAAGGATAGATCTGAGCCGTCCGGTTGATAGAGGCCACGTGTCGGGAAATTGGGAAATTGCGAGATCGGGAAATTGGGAATTGCGAGATCGGGAGTCCTGGCAACAAGGGATCGGGACTTTCCTGGGTGGACACCCCGGAGCAGTCTTGGACCATCCAATTTAAGGAGGTGACGTGTTGAGAGATTACCCGTTTCGGGAAATCGGGGATCGGGGATTCGGGAGTTCCGTTGATAAAAACTCAGGCTCTTGCCTTGACAAATCTCAATCCATAATGTCGAGACAATAGCACGTGGCTAAGTCCCGATGGACGGACAAGATTCCTTCAGGAAATCTTAGGGTCTGTAACGATCGTCTGATGTGAGGAAGAGATGTCAGTTATACGCTGGGGCGCGAGCGCACATTAGGGTAAGTAGCGAACAAATCTTGATGGACAGAGTCCACCTGCCCAGATCTACGACTAAGGATGCATTCCAGAGCCCCCTTTCCATTCTGCCTTTAATGGGGGGGGGTCCGGAATTGGACGCACAACTCTTGAACGGTCGAGATTAATTCATCATGATCAATGACTCTCAGGTGGATTCCAGACCCCCCTTGCCATTCTGCCTTTAATGGGGGGGGGGTCCAAAATAGTGTGGCATGTGAAATGGGGCCCCTCCTGTCATGTCGACTACCGTGTCACGTCTCTCTCCCTGCCACCTGTATTCCACTTAACTGTGCAACGAGGCCGTTTCTCATTGGTTGTTCTCTAACCCTGTAGGGATTCATCCCCATTGGCCGATCGCTAGCCCTGTTGGGGTTCGGTGGTTGCCAAGTCACACGACTCGACATCACTGTAACACCAAGGCGCGAAATATGAAATAGGTATTTTGTTTATTCGGACTGTGATCATGAACCACGAACACATGGGAGAGGGGAGAGTGAAAGAGCCAGCTTACGCTGGTCCTCCATGGATGTTTAGGGGTTCTGGTTCGGCAGAAGACCAGAAAAATCTGATTTAGGTAGTGGGTATGTGACATCTTCATCTCAAACAACCGAGTCTAGATACAGTTCTTCATACTCCTCCTAAGGGCATTGTTCATAATTCACCATTTAACCCTCACACACATGCCACTCAAAACTACAGTATTGTAGAAGATCTTGCACAGACACGTTCTGCGATGTTGGCTCTCGAATTCCTTCAAATTTTTCCTATGCAACGAAAGGCACTTTTAAAGGCTATTGGTGGAATTGATCGTACCGATATGAACTTGATAATATTTGAATTGGAAGATCATATTCCAAGTCTCCCTCCTCAATAATGATTTCAAATACAAGTCATTGTGGAAAATAAGAATATTTGTCGAACCGTTATTGATGAAGGAGCCTCAACTTGTGTCATGTCTATCACTTGTTGTAAATCCATTGGCTGTCTTGCCATTACCGAGTCACACAATACTCTAAAATATTCTAATGGTACATGGTTTAAACCTTACGGTGTTTTTCCTTCGTTATCTATTATGTTAGAAGGAAAAGTGGTTACTGTTGACGTTGGGGTGTTTGATGCACCTTTCGATTACAACCTTCTACTTGGTCATAGTTGGATTGATTCTATGCATGCAGTTGTTTCTACTCTTTTCCATGTGATACGTTTCCTTCACCAAGAAAAAGTTGTTATTGTCGATCAACTCGCCTTCTTTAATTCTGATTCATGTACTAGTAATGTACCTTTCATTGTGAAAACACCTTTTGGTTATGAGAATGTTGGTGTGGGTCTTCTAAAGGATTCATCGTTAATGGGTATGTTTCCCATTCCACCACCCGATATTCTTATTCCTTTTTTTGCTTCAATTAACATGATATTGATCACTGTTGGTGAAAACCCTGAGCCTTATGACCCTTGGATAGTACCTAGCTCTGACAATTGTCTTCGTTATGGTGACTGAATGCCTTTAAGTCCAGTAGAATTGGCTTATCAAGCTATTCAATCGACAACTCCTCCTCATTCTCTCTTAGACACATCTCCAGATCCATTTCACATGGTGTTTCACACCGACGAGATGATCATGACAATCATGTCTATGGAATATACCCCATGGGATGATGGGCATCATCATTCTATCCTCTTCCTGGAACTCGAGACCATATAGAGTTAGCAATAGATTTTGAATTCATCTACTGTTGTTACTATTTCCCCTGTTCCTGAACCAACACAAGATGTTTTGTACGAAGGGAACTTGGGAAATATTCCACCCACCATCCCTCTAGATATTTCGATTAAACCCAGAATCATGGAAAATGTTCATATTGGTGCCTCATGTTCTGCTGATGAGATCCAAATTTACAGGGCCCTTTTCCAAGAATTTTGTGACGTTTTTTCCTGAAGTTATGAAGAGATGCCTGGAATTGATCCCGATATTGTTGTACATGAGATTACGACTTACCCAGACACTAAACCCATTCGACGGATACTTCTCCCAGTACATCCACGCAAAGTTGTTTCTATTAAACTCGAAGTTGAAAAACTTCATAAAGCCAGTTTATCTATCCTATGTCTTTGAATTATTTGGTGTCCAATCTTGTTCTGGTTACGAAGAAACAAGGCACGATCCATGCTTGTGTAGATTATAGGGATATCAACAAGGATTGTCCCAAATATAATTATCCAACCCCTTTCGTTGAACAGATCGTTGATGATTGTGTCGGGAGTGAAATCTTCTCTTTGATGGATGGTTTATTTAGCTATATCAAATCAATATTTTACCTGTGGATCAACATAAGATTGCTTTTATTTTCCCTTGGGGAACCTTCGCATACCGAAAAATCCCTTTTGGTATCAAGAATACTGGTATGGCCTTTCAACGCACTATGTCTTATGCTTTTCATGATATTAAGCACATTGTACAACCTTACCTAGATGATTTACAGGCGCATTCCATGCTTCATGAAGATCACCCGACACACTTATGAGCCATTTTCCTATGCTTTCGCTATTATCGCATACGATTGAGTCCACATAAATGCATTTTTTGTGTGGAGTCCAGATGACTTCTTGGTTTTCTCGTTTCTACACATGGGATTAGGGTGGACCCTCTAAAGGTTGAATTTATTCTCAATTTGCCTCCTCCTTCTACCTTACGCCAACTTCAAAGTTTGCAAGGGATGATAAAATTTTTACGTTGATTCATCCCCAATTATGCTAAATTAATGAAAGTTTTTACTCGACTTCTTAAGAAGGGTCATGATTTTGTATGGGACGACACTGCCAACAAATCCTTTGAATATTTGAAACTTGTCTTAACCTGTACACCACCGTTATTTCCTCCTGATTATAGTTGAGATTATTTCTTATACTTAGCTGCTTCAAAATCTACCATCTCTATGGTTCTAGTCCAAGAGGATGATTCACGATGAACATATTATCTATTATTTGAGTCGGAGTCTCATGACCACCGAAACCAAATATATGCATGTGGAGAAACCAACCTTGGCAATTGTTCAAGTTGTTCAACATTTTTGTCATTATATCTTATTGCGCAAAACCACAATCATTTTCGATTGCAATCCTATGCAACACATCCTTACAAGAAAATTGTTGGGGGGAAAATACTCCAAATGGATAGTGATTCTACAGGAGTTTGATTTGGAGTTTGAGCGAGCCAAATCAAAGAAATATTTGGTTTTTTCCAACTTGATATGTGACCTTCCCTCTACTAAAACAAAAAATATGGAAGAGGATTCATTTCCTGACGAGTCTCTCTTTCTGATAAGTTCTGACAACATATGGTATGGAGACATTATCATTTATCTCCAAACCCAAAATTTTCAGCCCAATCTTTCTAGTTTAGATCGTCATCGTATTTGGTATCAAGCCCGCCAATACATTATCCTTGGTGATACCCTTTACCATCATGGTATTGATTCCATATTTTGACAATGTCTAACCTATGATGAAGCTAAGAAAGATTTAAATGATTGTCATTCCAAAGAATGTAGCAGTCATATGTTTGGGTATGCCACTGCCCAAAAGATCTTACGAGCTGGTTACTTATGGCCTTCATTGTTTAAGGATTGCATTATTCTCATTCAAAAATGACACACTTGTCAAACTTATAAAAATAAGATTTGATCTCATCCTTCTCCTCTTTACCMTATAGTTTYGATTGGTCCATTCACTAAATGGGGCATTGACTTCATGACATGTAACCCTCACTCGACTAGGGGGCATGGATACATTATCATAGTCATCGATTATTTCACTAAATGGGCCGAGGTGATGCCTACATTTGATAATACCGGGAAAACTACAAAGTTGTTCATATTCAATCACATCGTTACTAGATTTGGTTTCCCTCAAGCCATCGTCACTGACCATGGTAGTCATTTTCACAATTTCATGATGTCTGAACTTACCGAGAAGTTGGGTCTTCGACATGAAAACTCAACACCTTACTATCCACAGGCCAATGGCTAAGTTGAATAATTAACAAAGTTCTTACTACTATGATTCGACGGATATTAGGAATTCACAATTCAAGATGGCACACAATGCTCTTCTCAACATTATGGGCCTATTGGAAATTTGTTAAATCTTCCACAGGGTTCACACCTTTACAGTTAGTATATGGTATCAAAGTTATTCTGTTGATTGAATGTGAAATCCCATATTTGAAACTAGTTTTCGAACTTCTCCCTAACACCTCAGCTGAAGAGGAACGTCTCTTGTATTTGATGCAATTAGACGAGACCCGCCATGATGTTGCCTTAATCATTGAAAATCATAAGAAACGTGTCAAAGCTCAGTAAGACAATCATGTCAAACCACGTGTTTTATCTGAGTTTGATTTGGTTCTCCTTTACAAACAAGATCGTGATTTATTAGGGGCCGATAAATTCGAGCCTATGTGGTGTGGCCCCTATATTGTTAAACGAGTTTTGGAGAAAGGGGATTATGAGCTGGTGGATTATGATAGAATTCCTTTGAGTGAACCCATAAATTGGATTTACTTGAAGAAGTACTATGATTAAACTATTTTTACATGAGTGCTTTATATTTTTAGTATATCATATTGTTGAGTCTCCATTTTGACACTTCTATTATCCTATATTATCCTCTATATGAGTCTATTTTACCTATGATATGTGTATATGATTGACCATTTCCTCCACAAACCTACTTTGTAACCTTGTCCATGTGCATAGAGAGGTAACCTATGTAAAAGCATGATTTGTTTGATTTTCTTGATTAAATTGGCTTAAATGGTTGATTATTTATTCTCCTAATTACTTTGAGTCTTAATTGAGTAGCTCCATTGATCTGGTAATCTGTTGGATATGGTACCTTTCCTGATCTAGTACCGATATTCCTCCTAATCCGATACTCTGTGGCTATTCTGGTACTACTAGTTTAGCACCTATTTCGGTACTACCAGCTCAACTCCTCATCTGGTACCACCAGATCAGCACCTCATCCGGTACCACCAGCTCAATGCCTCATCTGGTACTAGCCTCGTACCTATTTTGGTACTACCTTTGCACTGGTCCAATATCCATAGTCATGACTATGTTCATCCGGTACTAAACCCATTTCTACATGATTTACATGTTGAATGGGTATGTTGGTGGTGATTCCAAGAAGTTAGTTGGATAGAAGTATCTTGAGGTAATTTTGGATATCACGATAGACTTAATCACTCATGCACTTTGTGTCATGAGGATTAAGTACATCCCTAGAGATATGATATGAATTACCAATTGTAATATTTTGAAACCATTTGATAATTATCCTCAGACCTTGGTTATAACGACTCACCTTCTTTATAAGGGATGTTGTGTAGATGATAGGGAGTAGGTAGAAAATAAAGGTTGATATACATTGTTATGCTAAATGAAATGTTGAACTATTGATTCAATCGATCAATTGAAGGAATACAAATGATATTTTGTGCAATTCATGAGCATGAGTAAAGTGTTTTAGTCTGCAATTTCTTTAGAGGTACCTTGTTGCTTGGGCAAGGGCCCACCGCCCCAACCAAGGTAAACCTCCCTGTACATGTCTTTGTGTGTTGTAAGTCAATTGTGTGAGTGTGAACACTTAATAGTTGTGTGTTGTAAATGATTTTAAATTCATTTTAAATACAATACATATTTATTTGATTTTGAATCATTGTGAGTAAATAGTTATACATTGAACAAAGTAGATAATTCCATTTCCATTTCTACGGATTGATTGATAAGAGTTTGATAGATGTATGGAATTGTTAATTAATTAATTGTAAGACTTCATATCTCATCTTCATGCTCCATATAATGAAGTCTCTCAATCATATTGATTGTTTCCTATATTAAAGAAGGTTTGATTGGAATTAATAGAGTTATGGTTGATTTCTTTCTAAGAGTGAATAAAGTGGATTGTTGATTATTGTTTCAATTGCTACAAGAAGCAAGATCTAAGTTCATCTCTTCATTTCATGATCCTGTAATGAACAGACTTGTCATCTAAGCAAGATCCTTTTAAATTGATTGTTTGTTTGAGATTTTTGTTATCAGTTTTATCTTTTGAGTTCAAAGTTGTGTGAAGAATTCAGATATTTTAGAAATAGATTGTTATGTTATTAATTATTTCCCGATTGAGATAAATACAACAAACATAGATAGGTTACCTGTTTTCAACACATATAGTGTAACAACGCTTTTGATTGCGAATCCCGGATTGACATATAAATGAGTGCAATATACTAAGCATATATATACACCAACATGTTGGAGTCGTTGTTGGGGAGTTGTAAATGGTAATAGGTAGCATTTTGAGTTTGATTGGTTTGATGAGTTTGGATTGGATTTAAGGACAATCTGAGGGCGAAGAGAAGATAATAAGACGAGAGGTAAGAACTTGCACATCCACTTTGGTGGGGTTGCTCCAAAGTCAGTTTCTCCTCTTACCTTTATTATTTAAAAGTTTGTGTTTCATTAGTATTAGAGTTTCTTATTTTTTTATGAGTAGGTATAGGGATAATAAAGGTAGATTTATTTCTTCCAAAATTTCAGAAAAATTAGAAAAAAAAACAACAAGAAAGCCCCCCTCCCCACACTAATTCAGCTAAAATTTGTGCAAGAACAATTCTCAGAGGAGAAAGTTCAAAGGAAGCAATTGAAACAATAGCCAAAGGCACTAAATCCAAAGCTATTGTTCATATTTAAATCAAAATACAACAATAAAGAGAAGAAGCACTGACAACCCCATCAAAAGGAGGAAATGGAAAAGAGACAGAGGTAGTGATAGAGGAAGATGCATCTACCATTGGGGCAACACACAAGGTATTGTAATAGTTATATATACCAAACAACCTAGTGGTTGAACCATCACTTAGTGGGGAGACATCACTAGCACCCTACAAAGTGTTATTTGGAGACATGGAAGATGAAGAGGGAAATGCAAACAACGAAATAGAGACATTTGGATTCCCAATACTAGACATTGCCAGAGATGTTGCTATGAATAATATTCCATTGTCCTCACTGCCTCACTTCCAGGGTATGTCAACAAAAGATCCTGGTTCATTTTTGTTTGAATTTTATATACTATGTAGGAGTTATAATTACACTAATAATGCACAAAAACTAAAACTCTTTCTAGCCATACTAAAAGACTCTTCATTAAGGTGGTTTATGAGCCTAAGAGAACACACTATCTTATCTTGGGATGGTATGAAGGAGACTTTCCTCTAGAAATATCAAGATTATTGTAGACCTAGGGATGCTAGGAATGACATATTTAAAATGCAGCAATCTGAGGAAGAAAGTTTGGAAGATTACCTAGAAAGGTTCCTATACAACTACTTAAAGACAAAGCAATTTTCCTTAGACACAACCACAGTTAGGACCATATTCCTAAAAGGTGTGAGGGATGACTGCATTGAAGTACTAAACCTTATGAGTTCTGTATATGTGTACCAAACTCCATTTGCAGACATTGCATAGTATTGTAAAAGATACTCCCTCAGTCAAGCTAAAACAAGAAAAAGTGTAAGGGATCCTACAAACAGAATTACTAAACCAACACCATACTAGGATTGAATTGGGAAATCTGCTAGAAAACTTCATAGCATACATCCTAAACACCATCAGTTCCCAACTTGATACCATTAATATTAAAATAAAACAAGAAGAAGAAAATGCTACTTTGGCAATCTTTTGTCCTCCGTGTAGGAAAAGACATCCTGAAAAGGAATTCCCCATTAATGTTATCAAAATATGTGGCCTCTGTACAGAATATCACCCTATTAGTGAGTTCCCTTCTTTACCTAAACTTAAATCCATTTTCAAGGGGGGGGGAGAACCTTAGGAAATATCATATCCCCCCAAGAGGACATGGAGACAACAAAATCCTAATATGTTTGTAGACCCTACCACACAATATTCACAACAGCAATGGGTGCCTCCAATGTGTTATCCTCAATGGTCACCTTAGAAACCACAAATCTAGCCTTGGAAACAAGGATGGAGAGGTCTTGCATATGGGAATGTTACCTTTCAGCCAACAACCTTTCCCACCTACCCACAATACCCTTCCAATATTTCTCAGTTGCTACTGGGATTTAATCCCCCTGCACTTCCTCCACCTCCACAAATGCAACAACAACTTACACTTCCTATGAACCCAAATCTGCAGCAAAAAATGCAAGTTGAACCTATCCCAAACCCTCCTCAGCCTACCCCTATTCCTGCATAACCCATTCCTAATCCAAATAATAGACCTACACAGCCTATACAAAATCTTGAAGTAAAAACAAATCCCACTTTTGTGATAACTCCTGCTTCATTTAATGGAATTGAATTAATATCAAGGAGGGTTGTGAATAAACCAAATCCTACTGTGGTTATTCAAGAAGAAGAAAAAATAGATAATCAATCAGTTCAAGAAGAAGAACAAATGGATAACCAATTATATGAAGAAATAAACACCCCTGTACTACAGGAAAATCCTCCTCACACTTCTCACCCAACATAAATGCCTCAGAAAACTAATCCTCCTCCTTATCCATAAAGGTTACTTGTGAAGAAATATGAGGTATCTCTAGGATATAATCTAGAGACTGAGCTTAGAAACATATGTTTAAATATTCCCCTACTTCAGGCCATCAAGGATATACCTATTTATGCTAATATTGTAAGGGATCTTTGCATTAAAAATCTAGGGAGGAAGAGGAAGGAGCCTTCTGTTATACAATTGGTTGGACAATTATCAGAATTTATATCAGAAATTTCATCGAAGTATAATGATCCATGAAATCCAATGGTAACCATAGATATTAATAGTGTTTCTTTTCCGAACACACTTATTTATCTAGAAGCAACAATAAATGTTATGTTGGTTGACACCATGAAAACGCTACAACTAAATCACCTAATACCAACACAGACTTTGTTGGAATTAGCAGACAAATCAGTCATTAGCCTAACAAGAAGTCTAGATGATATAAGAGTTATTTTGGCCTCTTGGGAATACCCTGTGTATTTCTTAGTGATTCGTCCCAAAGCCTCCAAACTAGGACATCTAGTAGTGCTTGGTCGACCTTGGTTGGCCACTGCTGATGCGTTTATTAGTTGTCAGTCTTGAGAAATGACAATTTCCAATGGCACCCAAAGTCAAAAATTTATCCTCCTTCCTCCTTCCCAACCAACCACTGAAGTTCCTCTCTGGTTGGAGA
>SNQJ01S0010722.1:68099-81023 GCA_010110895.2 Picea sitchensis | reverse complement strand
GTACTGGAATAAGAGTATACCCTGCCAAGATTGACATCATTTCCCAAATCAAAATCCCTAGCTCACAGAAAGAAATTAGAATCTTTTTAGGGCATGTTGGTTACTATAGGAGGTTCATCCAAAATTTTACAAATCTAGCTTACCCACTGTTCAAACTGTTAGCAAAAGAGGTTGAATTTTGTTGGAATGAGCAATGTCAAATCACCTTTGAAATTTTAAAAACAAAGCTTTAAAGTGCCTCTGTATTGAGAGGACCAAACTGGTCTCTTCCCTTTCATATCAGCACAGATGCCTTAGATACAACTTTGGGGGTTGTTTTAGGACAAAGGGAAGGCCAGATTCCATATTCTATATACTTTGTCAGCAAGAATATTTCACCTACTGAAGTAAATTACATTGTCATTGAAAAAGAATTCGTGCCAGTAGTACATGCTATTAACAAGTTCAGAAACTATATAACAGGGTATGAAGTTTTTGTACATACTGACCATTCAACCGTCATATTTTTTATGAACAAACCTTTTACAAATGCTAGAGTGACTATATGGTTGTTATTACTACAAGAATTCAATATCACCATTATTGATAGGCCTGGAAAATATAATTTAGTTTTTGATTTCTTATCTAGACTCATTTATACAGGTGATAATACTCCAGTAGATGATGATTTTCCAAATGAGAATCTATTTTCTATTTCTAATTACATTCCTTGGTATGTAGATGTAGCCAACTATCTTGTAACAAGAAAGCTACCTAAGAATCTGTCCTCTCGAGAAAAACAAAGAATTATCCAGCTAAATGTCAATTACATGTGGCATGATGATTGTTTATACTGAACTGGGCTTGATTTGGTGATCAAAAGGTGTCTAGGAGGATGAGATGCATGATATCTTCAAATCCTTTAATGATGGTCCATGTAGATTCCATTTTGTTGATAAAAGGACAACATACAAGATCTTACAGTCTGACTACTATTTTCCAACTATTTTCAAGGACACAAAGAAGTATGTGGTCAACTGTGATGATTTCCAAAAGATGGTAAAACCTACTACAATTGATGAGATGCCCCTCCAAGCTTAGGTAGTAATTGAACCTTCTGAAAAATGGGCTTTGGATTTTGTAGGACCCATTAACCCTATGTCTCGAAGGAAGAAGTACATCTTGGTCTGCACAGATTATGTGACCAAATGGGTGGAAGCTAAAGCTTTATATTATGCTAATGAACAATATGTTGTAGACTTTCTCTTTGAAGAAATATTTACTTGCTTCTGTGTACCTCGAGAAATAGTAACTAACCAAGGAACCAAATTCACCTCCAATTTGGTCAAATCTCTTACTGAATAGTATAGAATCAAACATAGAAAATATTCTCCTTATCACCCTCAAGCAAATGGGAAGGTGGAATCAACTAACAAAGTGATAGAGGTTATTCTTACCAATAATGTTCAGCTACATAATAAAGACTGGGTTGATAGGTTTCATGAAGCCTTATGGGCCTATACGACAGCTTGGCAAAATACAACATGCCATACACCTTATGATTTGGTATATGGGAAGCAGGTGTTGCTTCCCATATATTTTCAAGTAAAAACCTTCAAGACTGCTATGCAACTAGGGATGGATTTGGATGAGGCTAAAAAACAAAGGCTATTATAGTTGAATGAGCTTGATGAGATCAAACAATATGCTCTTCAAAGGAACACCCTTATACAAGAACAAAGGACTAAATGGCATGACAAGTACATCAAGAAGAAGTCTTTTTAGTCAGGTGATTGGGACCTCCTGTATAATAGTAGGTTCAAGAATTTTAAAGGTAAATTGTCTACTAGATGGTTGAGACCCTATGAAGTTGATAAAATTTATGACAATGGTTCAGTTAAGATAAATACTATTGATGAGAATCGGACTCCCTTTGTCGTGAATGGACATCGATTGAAGGTTTATCATAAGCCTCTATCCAAAGAGGATTTTTTCAAACATGTTCTTCAAAATTATGAAATGAAAGTGGTAAGCAAGGGGGTTTTTTCTCTCGTTGATCCACCATAGTAAGTTTGATTCTATGAATTAATTTGTCTTTGTACATATTTGTAAATAGGTGTGTCATTAGATATAAATTTTGGTGTTACTAACAAAAACAAAAAGTTGATTGTGTTCTCATGTAGATAAATGAATAAGGAGGGCATCTCCTACATGTAGGTCCACCCCTTTATTCATCCCTGGTAGATAATTTGGAGTTTTCTTTAAATTTTTTCAGAATCCTAAAAATTGAAAACATCGACGAGCAGGAAATGCCCCGGGCTCGAGAAAAATCCACGGGACAGTAGATGGAGTTTTCTTTAAGTTTTTCAGACTCCTAAAAATTGAAAATACCGACGAGCAGGAACTAGCTTGAGCTCGAGAAAATTCCATGGGATAGTAGATGAAGTTTTCTTTAAGTTTTTCAGACTCCTTAAAACTGAAAACACCGGCAAGCATAAACTAATCTAGGATTGAGAAAAATCCACAGAAAAGTAGTAGTTAGGATTATTATTTTTATAATAAAAAGGAATGGCGACATGAGAAATGATCATCTTGGTTCCAAAAGAGATGGATTTTGAATTTCAACATATGATCATCCAACTACAGAGTACCTTATTGTTACAGAGCTTGAAGACTAGTCATTGAATTATTTTGCCTTATTTTCTGACACTTCCACTGCAAATTCAGAGTTCCTGTATCAAGTGTTGGTATTTGTTTCACCTACATGGTCTTTCAGTAGAATCGAATCGCAGGTCCTCTTCCATAGCATCAGAAAACACCAACAAATTCTACAAAGGGTATCCTATGAAGTTCTAGTCTACATAGCACTACCACCATGTGCCTTGTCCAATTCCCCTTAAGTACCAGAATACAATTTTTTGATGATCTGGTACTGGATAACATATATGCATTCATTCGGTACTGTAGGAGAAGGTTCGCGTTCATCTGGTACTAGGAAAAAATATGCGTTCATCTAGTACTGTAGGAGAAGCTTTGTGCTCATCCGGTACTAAAGGAGAAGATTTGCGTTCATCCGGTACTAAGGTGATCCGGTACTAGTAATGAGGTGTTGCTAGTCCTTATCCTATACTCAATTTTTTTGCTGCTCGATTTAAATACTTCAAGTAATAGGAGGTATAAACTCAACATTTTTTCGTTTTATTAAGGAATTAGACTAATTATGTATTAAACATGTGGTTACTCTCAATTATGGCACACTCCCTACCACGAACTTAGGAAATTCCTCATATACATCTCCTTGTGAATAAATCATTTGTATACACCTGAAATGTTGAGAGTATGAGGTAATTGTATCTCTAACAGGATCAATTTCATTCCTTCTATTTATATGGTGGAGAAACATCATAATCCCATGATCCAACATCATGACATATGAATGAATTAAGCCACATCTTTATGCATGTCAAACTATGATTCCGATGACGTTAGATGATTTCATACTTGTGAGTTCCGATCATAATGAACACATCTCTTGCCATCATTGTCCAACACTCTCGTGAACATGATCTAACACCAACCTTCATACGAGTCTATAAGTTATTCATGAATTAAACATGTCTTACCTTGTCATCATTACCCTGTATGTGACTGTTACAATCTGAATTTTAATTTTTAACACTCCTCTGGATGGCTTTGCCATCCAAATGAGCGTTATTTATCGTTTTTACTATCACACCACCTACATTTACACTGTGATCTCGTTCCTTTGTGTCGTTTTCATACTTATCCTCTTCTGGTACTCCATTGCAGTTTGCATTGATCTGGTACTCAACCCTCTATCCTTTGTTTCGTTGCCTCATACGCCTTAAGAATTGTGTTAATCTATCATGGGGGTTGATAGGCATGAGCCTGTGTTCCAGTTATATAGGAAAACACCATAATATCAAGCTTGGAGGGAGAGATTTGAACAGGTCGATTGGGTCCCATTTTTGGATAAATTTAAAGGCTATCACGAGGGAGTCTCTCTTGCTTTTGCACATACATATGATGGAGAAAATGTTCAGTTTGGAGATATGAAATTAACAATTTCGGAGGCCACCATAGTAGAGGCTATAGGCCTACCTTCTTTTGGAGAAAAATACTTTAAGTGGGTGATCGTTGACAGGAAGCTTTGTCAAAAATTTCTCAGGCCAGAACATCAGGACCCCGATTAGACTAAGGGAATTCCTCAAAGATGCATCAAAGAAGAATACTGGATGATTCTCATTAGTTTGTAGATATTTCCCACCTGCGAAGGGAGGTATGCAGCAACCTTCCTATACCATTTGAAACTTTTGTCACATTTTGAAGGAGGGCCACAAATTAATTTTCCTCACCTCCTCTGGATGATTTTAAATAAAATGGTGAGAGGAGTTAAATCAGCTTCCAAGAAACCTGAAGCCAGCCTCCATTACCATGGCCTAATGAAACTTTTGTTTTTCCATGCCTTGAGAAAACAAGGCAGTAGTTGGAAACAACTACTTCAACAAAATTTTGCTCAGTAAGGAATGTCCAAATCTGTAGAATAAAAGGAAACAGAGATACACAGTGAGGGGTCCAACAAAAAGACAAAGAAAAACAAAGGGAAGAAGTTAGGAGGTGAAGAATCCATTGTTACACCTAGCTCATCCCATATTATTGATGAATTGGAGAAAGATAAGTCTTTTGTGGAGGAGCCCACTGCATCCAAAAAGAAGAAAGTCTCCCAATCTTAGAAAATAAGTCCAACCTTGATTCCAAAAACTAAAAGAGAGAAAAGGAAGGACTATGGGAAAGGTGAAGGATCAAATAGTGCTCCTGAAGCAACCATTGAGTTATCACCATATCCAGTTACCAAGTTGGAAAAGACACATGAACTAAACATTCAGAGCAGGAAAAAGGATCAAAAGAAGGGTGTTCCAGTAGAACAAATCCTAAAGGAGCCCGCTACATCTAAGAAGAAGAGGCCTGCCCAATCTAAAGAAACTAGTCCAGCCTCGAGTCCTAAATATCAACTACCACAAAGTGAGAGGTGAAAGAGGAAGAAAATAGGTCAACAAGAAGTTTCACATGATGTCCCCGAGGAAACTATTGAGTTCCCTCAAGAATCGGTTAAGGAGTTGGAAAAGACCCCTGAAGCAACTATTGTGTCTCCTCAAGAACCGATTAGTGAGTTGGAGGAAACTCCTAAGATGAAAAGTGGAAGTAATGGGAAGCTTAAAATGAGGAAGGCTCAAAAGAAACAAATCTCATAGCCTACACCTCAATCCTCCAAAGTGGAAATACAAAATGTTTAGCAAGGACAGACTCTAGAACCCACACTTTGGTCCTCCAAGGTCAAAATCAAATCAACATAAGAGAAACAAGTTTCCAGGCCTATAAATGCTATTAAAATGAAGAAGAGGAAGTTGTTTGAGGAGACTTCCACCACTGCCAGCAAATATGAGGAAGTCTCACTTCCTATATGAAAAACCACCAGGAGCATGGCCAAACAGATAATAGTTATGTATGTGCCCTCTCTTCCATAAGAGCCTATTGATATTCTGAATTATCCAGAGAAATAAAGTTGCTATGGAGATACGATTAGTGATACTGAGGGGTTGGTGAAAGAAACATTGAGAGTTCTAATAAAGGAAAAGGAAACCCAAGAGAAGGTGATTAAACACACAACCACATCTGATCCTGACAATTCTTTGAGAAAACAATAATTGATAGTGAAGATTGGGAAACTGACAAAAAAGAATGAGAAGATGAAACAAGAAGTTACAGAGTACCAAGTGTTGGATAGGCACATTAAGGAAGAGAATGCACAATTGATAGAATATAACCTAAGGTTACAGGATGCACAAGAAGAGGTCTCTGCTAAACTCAACAAAGTTTTACGTTTGATCCAATACACCAGGGTGATTAAAAAGGAACTTATGAGCGAAGCTTATGGTCTCAACATCCTACATTCAAATAAATGATGGGGAATGGTTCAGTTTTGCAAAATTTTGAGTATCAGTTTTGATATTGTTGCATGAGGACATGCAATGAATTTAGCATGGGGGAAATGTTGAGACTCCATTTTGACACTTCTATTATCCTATATTATCCTCTATCTGAGTCTATTTTACCTATGATAGGTGTATATGATTGACCATTTCCTCCACAAACCTACATTGTAACATTGTCCATGTGCATGGAGAGATAACCTATGTTAAAGCATGATTTGTTTGATTTTCTTGATTAAATTGGCTTAAATGGTTGATTATTTATACTCCTAATTACTTTGACTCTTAATTGAGTAGCTCCATTCATCCGGTACTCCGCTAGATCCGGTACCGATATTCCTCCTTATCCGGTACTCTGCAACTATTTTAGTACTACCAGTTCAACACCTATTCTGGTACTACCAGGTCAGCGCCTCATCTAGTACCACCAAATCAACGCCTCATCCAGTACCACCAGCTCAATGCCTCATCCGGTACCAGCCTCATGCCTATTTCATTACTACCTTTATGCTGGTCTGATACCCATAGTAATGTCTATGTCTATCCGGTACTAAACCCCTGTCTACAGAATTTACATGTTGAACGAGTATGTTGGTGGTGATTCCAAGAAGTTAGTTGGATAGAAGTATCTTGAGGTAGTTTTGGATATCACGATAGAATTCATCACTCATTCACTTTGTGTCATGAGGATGAAGTCCATCCCTAGAGATACGATATGAATTACCAATTGTAATATTTTGAAACCATTTGATAATTATCCTCAGACCTTGTTTATAACGAATCACCTTCTTTATAAGGGATGTTGTGTAGATGATAGGGAGTAAGTAGAAAATAAAGGATGATATTTATCATTATGCTGAATGAAATGTTGAACTAATGATTCAATCAATCAATTGAAGGAATACAAATGCTATTTTGTGCAATTCATGAGCTTGAGTAAAGTGTTTTAGTCTGCAATTTCCTTAGAGGTACCTTGTTGGTTCAGAAAGGGCCCACCGCCCCAACCAAGGTAAACCTCCATGTACATTTTTTTGTGTGTTGTAAGTCAATTGTGTGAGTGTGAACACTTAATAGTTGTGTGTTGTAAATGATTTTAAATTCATTTTAAATACAATACATATTTAATTGATTTTGAATTAGTGTGAGTAAATAGTTATACATTGAACGGAGTAGATAATTCCATTTCCATTTCTGCAGATTGATTGATAAGAGTTTGATAGATGTATGGGATTTTTAAGTAAGTAATTGCTACTATTTTGAATTTATGATTGTGGTGTTCTTAGTAGGTACATGAACCATAAGACTTCATCTCTCATCTTCATGTTCCATATAATGAAGTCTCTCAATCATATTGATTGTTTCCTTTATTAAAGAAGGTTTGATTGGAATTAATAGAGTTATGGTTGATTTCCTTCTAAGAGTGAATAAAGTGGATTGTTGATTACTGTTTCAATTGATAAAAGAAGAAAGATATAAGTTCATCTCTTCATCTCATGAGCCTGTAATGAACAAACTTGTCATCTAAGCAAGAGCCTTTTCAATTGAGTGTTTGTTTGAGAGTTTTGTTATCGGTTTTATCTTCTGACTTTAAAGTTGTGTGAAGCATTCAAATATTCTAGAAACAGAGTGTTATGTTATTAATTATTTACTAATTGAGCTAGATACAACAATCACAGATAAGTTACCTATTTTTAGCACATATAGTGTAACAACTCTTTTGATTACGAATCCCAGATTGACATATAAATGAGTGCAATATACTGAGAATATATATACACCAACACATACTCTAGTGTTCTTTTTTCTATTTTGTTTCGCCTTTCGGTTGCTTACCTTGCATTGTTCTTGGTTTCCAGATGTTGGTGTCTTCGCTACCCTATATCGGATTTTCTTATGTTGCTAGTCGCAGTACTTAAAAGCTAGCATCTGTTGCATGGGAAATCTATGCACCTACAGATGAGTTGATCAGTATACATGGTGTGTGCCTTGGTCTTGCAGCTAATAATATCACAGAATACAATACAGTTATCGAGTTATTAACTGACACCATTTCATTTTGAATATGTCATCTTATTGTATGACTTGATTCACAGTTAGTAGTAATGCAATTGAGTGACGTTTAGTAGTAATGAAATTGAGTGACGTTTATTCCATCTGAAGTCCTACATTGTTATGGGTATACTTAAGAATTCACCTTTTGGAAAGACATTTTGATTATATTGAGTATCAACATATTCCTAGATGTCTAAACACATTGATAGATGCATTGGCTAATTATGTGTTAGATAGATGTTTTCACCATTTATAAATCCAAACACACATTTTAAAAAGATAAGTAAGCTGATAGGAACTTTATATTAATACGTCAAAAGTTACAAAAAGTGTTTGTCCTAAGACCAAAATGTCAAAATAGTGAAGCTCATGGATTCATATACAAAAGAATCAAGGATGTTGCTCGTTGTAAAAAAAATTGCATGTGCCACTCTATGGAGCAATCGACCAATAAATGTTGATACACCAACTGTATGGCATTGTTAGCGCCAAGGTAGTTCATTGGCATGAGTGAAGTTAAGTGTAAGTGATATCATGGATGTTCATAGTTAATCCCTCAAGTTTTTGTTCGATCTCCTCAAGATCCTCAAAAACCACCCCTCGACCCACCACTACACCTATCTATCCACATATCTGGATAGGTAGTTTTCCTGGAGGCCTAAAAGGTGCTACATCTACATTGTTGAGAGCACTTGATTAGTCTTGGATAAATGAAAAATTTATATAAGAAATTAAAATATCAAAATATCATATAATGAAAAATTTCTTCTTACCTATCTCTCCCCAATGAGAACCCTCAAGTAATTCCAAGTCAAGGTCTCCATGGAAGTCAGTCCCGGCATAAGCATAGTCCTCCACCATGATTAAATGATCTCTCAACTCCACCATGATTAAATGATCTCTCAACCACTAGAAGAAATCTTCGCCATATTTGACGATAGGCACGCCACTGCGAGGAGCCATCAAATCCACCCATCTTTTCATCTGTGGATCTTGTGGAGAGGGTATGTCCCACTCCAAGTGTAGATGTAAGATAGGGACCCTCTCCAGAAAGAAGGATACTAAAATGGATCCATAGCCAAATTGTTTCAACTGACCATTCTGACACTTTTTCGGTTGCTTCTTCGTGTTCTTCAAGAGACCCTCGAACCAATTGAAGAGTTAGGGCTCCATGCATTCTATAGTGTACTGAAAGTGGCTTTGTAAATCCATGTGGGGAGCCACACTCCCTCCCATCTGGGTGATAGTATAGAGGATGGTTATCAATGTTAAATCTTGAACATCCCTAATGGAAACCTTTCCACTATGATTTTTTGTACCTAGAATGCAGTGGTGTGCAACATAATAGTCCATGGGTTCTCCTCCACCCCTACTTCTAGAGAGTGATACCTGAGGGCCTCGACGAGATAACCTCGTTAGAAATTAAATGTCATCTATCTCCAAGGTGAGTGTATGCACACCCACATGAAAGGCTTGTTCATTGATATCCCATATGTGTACTGGATACTCCAACAATCTCACTTGGGACATCATGCCCTGAAATTTGAAGAATTTGAGTAAACCACACTCGCAGAGGGCCATGACAGTGCCTGGGTCATTCCCAACAAACTAGTATTCTTCTTCATCCTCACGTTATCTCCAATCGAGCATTTTTATTGAGGAAAACCTGTTAAGAAACAACAAAGGATGATTAGATTGATCAAAAATAAAATCTTGGAAGTTTTCCTAACTCATTTTTTTTTTCAAAAATTGAGTTGTGGTCGTCGCAGGGTCTTGCTTTTACATAAAGCGATGTCGTGGCACCCTGTCTATGTGTCCTCTATGACGATTTTGGATCGTTGCATTTCATGATAGCATGAGCCTGTGACGATCTCAAAGCACAAGTAATCCCAAAAAATCGACCTTAATTCAAAACTATACCATTAAAAATGAAATTTTAAACCATGAAAAGAGAAAGCAACAAGATATTACCTTTTTTATGGAAGTGGTTTGTGAAATGGTTCACCAGGCACTCCGTAATCGATGCTTGAAATTTGGAATAAAGTGAGGGTTTTGGGCATTATTTGGGTGAAATTGCAAAATGAAATGGTAAATGGGTTATTTTGACCTATTTTATTACTTTTTACCATTTTTTATTGCAAATTATATTATTTTTTGAATATTTTACCTATTCCCTAAGTCTAATGAACTTTGCAAAGTCTTTTCTATTACATATTGAAAGATCTAAGGACGGGATGTTTGACATAGATCCTCCATTTTTGGTCATTTTTGTGTGTTTTTGTTATGTACATATACTTTTAGGGTTTTTTAGGAAAAACTCTGAGCACAGTCTTAAGTCTTTCTCACGCTCAAGAAACCATGAGAATGCAATCGAGTAACCTTTTATTTCTTTTTCGAACTTGTATTGGTAATACGAAAAATGAACTCTACGGAGTATCCTTTAAGCTCTTTTCAAGCTCCCTAAACACGAAAAGATAGCTAAGTGACCATGTTCTTTTCACGCTCGTAAAAGTGTTTGAATAAAACGTCTTATGAGCAGTAGATTATCTCTTTTTCGGTCTCTTCGGGCTAACTTACGAAAAAGGACATTTTGGAGTTTTCTTTAAGTGTTTTTAAGACTCTCTAAACACGATAAACCCCTGAGTTTTCTTTCTTTGGACTCATAAAAAAAGCATCGAAAGGCCCATATGGGACCGAACCATTCCTTCCTAGGGTTCGTTAAAAATGCTCCGAGGAACTCATCCAAAGGATGAGCTTACATTACAAGAATATGTTATCATCCTCAAGCTTGCATAAAAATAAAGAGGTACTCGCCATAAATGGTGGGGGAAAATTGGGAAACAAATGTGTATCTGTATCTGTGTTAGTGTAAGTAAGTTGCTCTTAAACATGACACCCCCCTTCATCACTGTATTCGGGTTTGGAAATCCATTTTTCTCTCGTTTGACCATACACAAGTCCATATGTTGGGTCCTCCTTGAGTCAATGTTTCCAAGACAATTGTCTTGTTGTTCATATGTTCAAGAGAATTCCAACCTAAACAATCCTTCTATCGATTCGTCCATCTGCAGTTCTAAATTTTCTACCATGTCGGCCTTCCCTGAGTCAGTTTTGAATCACTTCATACTCTGATATACTTCAAATCTGTTCCATATTTTGTGTCATTGATGGGGGATAAATTAAGGCCCTCCTATGATGAGTCTTTTTCTGTTTACTTCAACTCATTATCCAGAAACAAGACTTAGAAATCATTTAGTACCTTGGAGCCTGCATGCCTCAATGACAGGTCTCTTCACTTTCAAAAGTGGGTTCACCTCATTGGCCCCTTATTGGAAGATTTTATTGAGTGTTGGACTTCAACTCATTCATTCACATTTGTTGGATTGTACTAGAGTACCTTGGGTTTCATTGACATCAATGGTGATTTACCTCACACTTGTTAATGATTTTCATTAATGACCGCTAATCAAGTGGTTTCTACCATGTTCAACTTCGACACATGTAATCACATGGCTAGATTCGTACTTCGAGATGATGGAAATGAAGACCCTGGATCTCACCATATCAGTCCAGGTTTCGACGGAGTATTCATGAGTTTGTATTAACACATAGATCCATTGTGTATGTCTCGTGGCTATGCCCGAATTTGAATTCTTTAAGAGCATAGATCCATAGTGTATTTCTCATGGCTATGTTGAATCATGATGAGATGGATCCATAGTGTATGTTTAGTGTCCATGACTCACTTGAAACTTATGATTAGAGTCACTTTTAGTTTTATTATGGAAATTCCTACCTCAGAAGATGGTATATTATTATGCAGATGCTTGATTGTTTGCAGGTTCCAGACCGTTGCTCTCCTTGTTTTCGACACACACATTCTACAAAGTATTTCAGCTATCACAGGTTCCAACTTCATACTTTGGGGGGAATTTTTTTACACATCATTTTGGTCACCCCATTGATCAACTGACGACATGTGCATAACTCACTTCCATGTTCCCTGAAAACACTAAAAGAGACTTTCTCCATGACAAAAGTGGATTAGCTTTTCTTCCTTAAAAACTATGTCAAAGGAGATCGTCGCACCCTTCTCTATGCTTAGGGTGTGATGATATTTGATTGTTGCATGTTGCATCAAAGCTATACTATGGTGTCATCACAGGCTGCCTATGCATAGGGTGCGATGATGCTTAAACAAGAGGAAAAGTGAAATTCACAAAGGTTTTAGAAGGTAATCTTCTAGAAGATGTGGTGGCCTCTGATCAGTTTGGATTTTACTCACTTCTCTAATTTATTGGGATCATCCTAATCTCCTCATCCATCCCTCTTTCACCCTACATAAAGAGGGATCTCTTATGGAAAAGGCTAAGGATTTCTTATGCATGAAAAATTCTACTATAGATTATACTGGAGATAGATTTGCTTTAGCTCTCTAAGTCAGATTGTTGATCTTCTTCATCAAGGGCGTTGGAGTGATATAAAAATAGAAGGCTGACTTGTTATGCTATGCAAGCACCCTCTACTTCATGAAAATAAACTTTACAGGACCTTGCTTCATGTGTATAAATATGCAATATAATCTTATGTGTTAAGTTCATGTATCTTCTTGTAAATGCTTATGTATGAAGAATATGTTCTTTTAGATGGTTAAATATGTACTTTAAACAAATACATAGCAACACAACTTGCAGTAAATAAACCATCAAACTCACAACAAGAACAAGCTGATAAAGGAGTTCAGCCCCCTCCGGGCTACATCTCCTTGAGCCTCCATAATGGACTTGGCTCTCTAGGATTAATTATTCAAAAGTTATTTTACAAGATGATGCTCAACTCAAATGGAAAAACAGACTGCACCATAGAGATCAGAACACATAAA
>SNQJ01S0010722.1:24324-64532 GCA_010110895.2 Picea sitchensis | reverse complement strand
CCCCCCTTCGGGCTACATCTCCTTGAGCCTCCATAATGGACTTGGCTCTCTGGGATTAATTATTCAAAAGTTCTTTTACAAACTTCTTCTCAACTCAAATGGAAAAACAGACTGTACCATTGAGATCAGAACACATAAAAACCCCAAAAATGACTAATACAACTCTGAAAACGGATCATGGCTCATCCGGGCAAGACCTCTTCTACATGTGGCCATAAGCTTCTCTGAGCTTCTCTTTGGAAAAAACAACTGTAAAAGTCCTCAAAAGCCTCTGAAACCTGTCCCAATGTGTTCAGAGCATATCAATTAGCCAAAAATGATTATTCAATCACAGAAAACAAACATAGGCTCACCAAACCATGTCCTCCATCAAAGAGGGCTTGAAACTCCCTAGAGCTTCCTAAAACTTCAATGGTGAACAAATTTCATGAAGAGTCTTCAAATGGCTGTGAAAATGGAACCAATGGATCCATCACATCCAAAAACCCCTGGCTGGGCTTTTACGGCACCTCAATCGGCCAAACGATGAAGAAGTTAGGCCTCCTCCATTTTTTTCCTTCGAGCTTTGCTGGAACTGGCTCTACAAAACGCACCTCTGTGTGCATGAACCAAGAACACGCTCCAAAACGCGTGTTAAAACCTGGCTCCGAGCGGTTCCGAATAACCGTGCAAACTGTAGGACGGTTAGGGTGCCTCCAACCCCTAACCGCCTCGGCACCTGGGCACATGGTGGCATAAGACCTCGGGCTATGGCAAAAAGAGCTCAACCGTTCAACGAGCCAATGATAAAGCGCCAAATGGCGGGCGCATTCAAAACTGTTTTAAACCAATTTGAAACCACTCCTGCGCGCTCTAACTACGGTCATATGTTACGGACTATGTGACCGTGGCTGTAACAAAACATAACTCACGCGTATATATAGTCGTTGGTTAAAAACCCTGCACTCTATACACAATGGTATATGTTAATATATGGTATGTAATATAAATTGCCACGGGCGTTTCGTTTCGCACTTAGTATAGGGTCATATATATTATCCATGCGACCATGGGCCGGGGCTAAGCCCCGACCCGACCCCCCGCCATATATTACAAATTGCGAATTTAAATATAATTTAAAACACATAGCTTATAAGTAACACCATGCGGCGCGTTGGCAAGGAGGAGGTTGCGAAAACTTTGGCATAGGGGGAGGTCATTAGTTCGAATCCGGTGGACTGTCAAAATTTTGAACAACAACACAAACACCAACAACCAATAAATGGGTGCCACGTGGCAGCCGTTGATTGGGCCACGTGGCACTCTATCATTCGCCTAATGATGCCACGTGTCAATACCACATTTTTTCAAATGCTAACCAGTAAATTCCTGCCATGTCAGTGCTGTACGGTCATTGTATGGACTGTACGACCTTGCCACGTCACCACTGTATGGACAGGTACAGTCAGCATCAAATTTTTGCCTGTTTGCCTTGGCGAACAGATCGCGATATATTATCCATACAGACTCTGTTTGAGAAAGTAAATATACCACCGGAATCAGGAAGACGAGACAGACCCAATGGCACAATTTTCATTGCATTCTGAACACTTTGAAAATTGAGCAAAATTTTGCCCCCTGGTCCAGATTTTGATCATGGAGAAAAGGTGTGTGTATTGGAGAAAAGAGACATTGGAAGGTACCTTGCAACATCAAGGCATGGGTTGTATTCTCCACTTTCCTTTAATGTAATTCAACAATAGATTTCTTCCCTATAAAGGTGTCTTTACTTTTATTGTATAACTCCTTGATCTTATACACAGAATTCACTGGAATATATATATATCTTTGTTCTCTCTCTTTGTTGGTTTGCACCTCTTAAATATTTTCACCATCCTGTAAATCCAAAGATGGAGTGACAAGAATGACACTAGCGAGGATCAAGCTTCATTTAAAAGGTATGTCATTTGTCCCTCTCTGAACTAGTTTATATGACGATGAAGTCTAAGGTGAAGTTTGTATTCTGCCTTGTTTTGTTCTAGCTTCATGTTGAAGTTAGGGAGATTAGTTTGTGTCCGCACTTACCGATTTTTATGATAACAAAAGTTTATCATCTCAGTCCTTATGATGAAATTGTATGGTCTTGGTTGGAATGGCTTCTACACTTCGTTGGTGGACTCTACCTATTTGTTATCCTGGGGGTCATATGGAGAATACTTGCGATGTTTTATCAAATATTGTTGTGTGATGGATTTCATCAGCTTTGATGTGAATTGTGCTCCCTGATCTATCACAATATCTCTTGGAACAACAAAATGGGTACGAATTTCCTCATAAATAAAATCAAAAATAGATTTTTCGCTAGCTTGATACATATATTTTTCTTCTACCCATTTGGCTACATAATTTGTACAAACTAAGATATAACTTTTCGTTCTTGATGCGGGAGAGATTGATCCTACAAAGTACAAACCCCATATTTCGAAGGACTCAATCAATACATGTGGCTATAGGGGAATTTCACCAGCTTGTACATGCCTCCTCAACCTTTGGAAATTGTCACAACTTCTTACATATCTTTTAGAATCCTTGAAGACTGTTGGCTAGTAGTACCCTTGATGTAGTAATTTGTAGGCCATTCTCTTATCAGCAAAGTGATCCATCATGAAAATATCACAAAATGTCGAACATCTCATTCTCCCATACACATCTTCTAATGATCATATATGTCTCAGTATGGAAGAGGTCACCTTCGATCCATGAATAGTTGGCACTGAGCTTGACAATTTGTTGATTTTCTCGTGAATAAAGGTGTTGCGGTAGTTTCCCTATGGCCAAATAATTTTCTATATCTACGAACCATGGAGAGTTAGTAGAAATAGAAAATAGATGTTTGTCAGGAAAAACATCATCTATAGGATCATTTTCACTTCCATTTTGAATTATGGAGATGAAATATGCAACGATATTTTCCTTCATGTGCCTATCTATTATAGTGATGTTAAACTTCTTCTATAATAACAACCATCTAGGTGATTGGTTTATTCATTAAGAATTTAGTGGAATATTGATCTTGGAGAATAAAGGATTTGTAACCCATTATATAATGTATGAATTTGTTTATGGCATACACAACAACTAGGAATTACTTTTTGGTAATGGTATAATTAAGCTTGAATAGTGACAAGTTTTTGCTTATGAAATAGATAGAATAGGATAACTGATATTCTTTTTTTCCCTAAAACATCACCAAGGGTTGTGTCTAAAGAATTTGTACTAATATGAAAGTGGAGGGTCCAATTGGGCCCCATAAGTGTTGGTGTTGTAGAAAGATTATTTTTTAATTCCTCAAAGGCATTTTGACATTGTGAGTCTCATACAAAAGCAATGTCTTTAATAAGCAATTTGAACATTAGTGTTGCAATATTCAAAACAATTTCAATGAATCTCCTATAATAATCGACACGAACCAAAAAAAATATTACCCCTATTTTTTTCTTGTGGTGTTGGAAGATCCATGATGACCTTGATTATAGCTGGGTCTACCCTAATACCTACACTAGAGATGTGATGGCCAAGAACAATACCTTATTTTGATAAAATCCTACATTTTTCATTACTTAGAGCAAGGTAAGCCTCTTGACATCTAATCAAGACTTTTTAAAAATTATCAAGTTCTTCTTTAAAGGTATCACCATAAATAAAGAAGTCATCCACATACATTTCCACACATTCATCAATCAAATCATAAAAAATGCCTAACGCTTCCCTTTGAAATGTGGCGGGGGAATTACATAAACCAAATGGAAAAAATCTATAATCAAAGGTCCCCCACGGGCATGTGAATGTGGTATTTTCTTGGTCTTCCAGTGTAATCTATATTTGATTATACCCACTAAAACCATCTAGGAAGGAAAAGTATTGTTTTCCTAACAAGGTATCCAACACCTGATCAATAAATGGAAATGGGAAATAATCTCTCAAGGTTACTTTATTAAGCTCCCTAAAGTCAACACATATTCTCCATTTACCATTATACTTAGGCATGATCAAGAGTTGATAAACCCACTTTCTCTCGGAGATGGGGTATATAAAGATGACATTCAATATTTTTTTTGAGTTCTTCCTTCACAATATCCTTTAGAGCGGGGTTCATGCAGCATTGTGGTTTCCAAACAAGTCTAGCATTCTCCTGAGTATATATATGGTGTATGCAAGTTTCATGGGGAATGCCCTGCATGTCTATGTAATCCCATGTGAATGCACCAGATTGTTTTTGTGGCACCCGAATTACTTTTTCTTTTTGTTCTTGGTTCATTTGTAAGCTAATGCTGAAAAAAATTCTTGGGCTTATCTCAACAAGAACACTATAAGGATCAGAAATTTCTTTAATGGATGACATAGGAAGGGATGATGATATTGTTAAATCACAATTCTCCTGAAAATCAATACTAAATATGAGATCATATGGGGAGGATGATTCCAGATATTGAGCATCCTCTGTGGTGGAGATGATCTGGTTTAGAAAATTATCCTCATTTTGTTCTTTTAACCCCCTAGATCGTTCAATGGTTAATAGGGGTCATGTGATTTATTCATATTTTTAGGGATATTCTACCCACAAGGGATCTTCTACTACTGGTTTTGCAGGTGGGTAGAGGATAAGTTTCTTCATAGATTCCCCATTTGATATAGTCATTTCCTTGGATTTGCAGCCAATCAAAGAATTGATTTTAGCTAACTAGGGTCTCCCACGAATTAAGAGATGACCCTCCATGTTATTTTTGGGTTGAATAACCAAGAATTCAACAAGGTATTCCAATGAGGTTAGGGTGACAATGACATTGTCTAAGACATCGTACGGCTTTATACGGGATCTATCAGCTAGTTCAAGCATTGTGGGTGTGGGTCATAGGCCATCTAATTGTAACATTTTCATAGTTATACCAGTCATAACAGTTATTTTTTCCCCTAGGTGAATTAGGGTTATTGTCAAGGGAACATTGTTGATGTGGACAATGATTATTGGGTTTCCAGGATCAACATATTTCTCTATCATAATTTTTTCAGACATAAGTTCAGCTAATTGACCTATGACTTGAATTGTAGGGGGGTGCTTCCTTTTTCTCCAAGGTTTCTTAATGAAAAATTCCCTTATGTTCTTTTCGTAAGTAGGTACATATTTTATTGCTTGTACCAAGGGAATTTTCACACAAACATTTTTCAATTATGTTTTCAAGTAGAATTTAGGTTGGATCATAGGTTTCTCTAAGGCCAACCTATATGGGAATGGAGGATGTTTGGGTGCCTGAGGTTGCTTTGAAGTCAAAATAGGAAATGTTTGTGTGGTGGTGACAATCGTATCAAAAAGGGGGTCATCATTGGATGTTTCGACAGTAGTTTCATCCTCTCCAAGTTCTTCTTCAATGACAACTGTGGGGTTTTCTTTCTGGAGGACCTTTCCTAACCTTAAGTGTATGTTTTGCAAAGGTATCGGGCGATCACGTAAGTTGGAAAGGTCCAAAGCTGAACATTGAAGACAATATAAGTGGTCTTTTTATTTGGATTGGGAACTAGTTGAGTAGGTAATTGTGTTGGTATTGGAGGGTTTTGAGTTGTAGGTAACTGTAATTGTTGTGTAATTTGAGGAATTGTTGGTTGAGGTGGGTTTAGTTTTTCTTGCATTGGAGGTTAAGGTGGTGGAAATTGTTGATAAGTGGGATAATGAATTTGTGGAGCCATATTTCCATAAGCATTCCCTTGCTAAATTTGTTTCCAAGGATGGTTTTGGCTAGGATTCCATGTCATTAGAGCATAATGCTTATAATGAGGATAAGCATTATAAGATGCATAAAATTGTAATGAAGGGTCTTGTACTATACCTTGTGGGCATGGTTTCCAAGGCCTTCTTTTTGCATCTTGAAAATATGGTTCGATTGTCCCATTACTCCCTTGGTAGATAGCTTGGAGTCCCAGCAATGAGGGGAAATTTTTCTATATCATGATTATCTGCACAAATAGAGTAAAATTTTACATTATCCAATGGAAAATATCTTAAAGGATGCATTTTCCTACACCTAGCACAAAAGATAGTTAAAGATTCTTCTTTTTCTTATTCTTCTTGTTTCTTTTTTATTTTAAGTGTATCTAATTGCGAGCTAATAGTACAAAGTATGTGTGTTTTAAATTTTTCTAATAAGTTTCCCAACTCTATCCTTGTCACTCCACCTACAATAGATTCATTATCTCTTGTTAAAGTATCTCTTACTTCCTTGCCAGATTTGGCTCTACTTCGTGAATATCTCATGCAAATATCACAATTTTTTTCAAATGGTAAGTGAGAAACATCATCGGAACCCATAATATTAAGAACTTCTATATAGTCTTTCTGCATCCCCTTCAGAAAAATAGTTCTAACGGTATCATTATTTAAGGTACTTTGTTTTGTCTTATGAATGTTGTAGAGAAACCTCTCCACATAGTCCTCAAGACTCTCTTCGTCCTATTGTTGCATCTTAAAAATTTCATTTTGTGAGTCTCTCGTTCTACAATAATCTTGGTATTTTTTTAAAAAGGTAGTTTTCATATCTTCCCAAGACCTAATAGAATGCTCTGGAAGTTCCATAAACCATCTCAAGGAAGAATCTTTCAAATTTGCAAGAAGTAGCTTTAATATTTTAGCATCATCCACATAATTATAACTTCAACATAGAATATCAAACTCAAATAAAAAAGTATCCAGATCTTCAGTGATCGTACCTATGAAATTTGGCAATACCGATGGAGGAATGTTTTTCATATTCACATTTGGTGCTATATCAAGGGTGGGAAACCCAAAGGTTTCTTCTCCTTATGCTTCCACATTTCTTTCCTCTTTGTCTTCCTTTCTGCCAAACAATATGAAATCAAGTAAATTTGGTTTCTTGCCCCAGTTCGGAGAGAAGGGTGGCTCACTAGTAGTATTTTGATGAACAATGAAATTCTCCTCAAGATGTACCTCGGGTATCCCTTATACTATTGTAGTTTATATATGTGATATGAATACATTATGAGATGATTCAAAGAGTTTGGAAATATGTTCCATATTGACAGTTTGTTCTAATGTTGGATCGGTATTTGGAGTCTTCTCTCCATTTGTGTTGTCTTCAACTCTCTTGTCCATCCTTTTCTTTGTACTTCCTACACCTTTTCAATGGTGGTCCCTGATTGTGGTGTGGTCTGTTCTAGAGTCATCTTTGATGTAGAACCTTATCATTCCTATAGATAAATACCTTTATACCTTTCATTCGGATAAGTAGAGGGGGGTTTAGTACTACCAAACAAATCACCTGGAATCTTACTTGTTGATTTAAGAAACCTACCTTTTCTATCTCTATGCCTAACCATTAGTCAACTATATGACATAAAAGGGTTCGGATAGACTCATCAAAGTGAATGTGACAAGAATGTTTGTGTATTACCATCTTATCCTTTGCCAAATATGAAATGCAGTGAGAAAACCAAATAGAAGAAACCAACTAAATTGTCCTTCTATCGTTTACATTTTAATAGCTCCCGAAAAATGACACCAAAAATGTTGGGTCAATTAATTGTTGTAATAAAAACCCCTTTTACTTGTCAACTTGGTTCGTAAACTAATGAGTTGTAAACAAAATATGTGCAATTAAAATATGGAAGTCCCAACTACTCTCACTTTTCAAACTACTCGGTCTTCTTAGGAGAAAAGAAAACCATACTTCAAACCAATCATTCATCGAAATACCATCAAGCAAACCTTGTGAAAAACATAACTTGGTCCACAAAATGAATGTCAAGTATAAGCAAAAAATAAATTACTTTATATTTCATGCATAGATCTTTGATCTATGCATGATCATGTTCTTTTATTTGTTCTCATTTTAATTCTATTTCTCAATATGTAGATGTCAAGGGTTCACACACCAAAATATTCAAGAACTAATAGAAAACCTAAACTCAAAGACTAGTAACTAGTCCTTTCATCAAATCTCCTTCTAGAATCCAAGATGCAATCTTTCAATTTAATAAACTAAGTGTTCATGCTCTGTATTTGAGGTTAGATTTGACAACAAGAATCCCAATTATTATCCAAAAAATAATGAAATAGAGTATCATAAGTTTTACTCCAACTATTCTCTTTAATCAGTCAGTTGTAAGGATATTGAATCCCCATTCATATACTACTGACCTTATATTGAATTTATTAGTCCAGATATAAAGCTTATGAACAATGAATCTAGTACTTAACCCACAATAAATACACGCAATGCAATGAACATGTGGTGGTACTGCAGTTCCTTTAGATAAACAACTTTCTTTCATAGAGGTGTGACTCAATTGTCATGCATTGTTTTAGTATTAATTGTGTAATTGTATTAATGAGAACTTCTAAAAGATAATTATCAATCCTTCAAGAGAAACTCTCACAAAAAGGATCAAAACATTTCCATACTTGGATGTCTTTCTATGAGTGATTAAATTTACCTTTCACAAGATTGTGTGATCATAATTGTAAGCAAACCTGTAAAGTTTGCATCAACTAGAAATCTAAACTATGATTTCAACAAGACAACAAACCATTAAAATACAAATACTTATCCCTGACAATATGAAGATGTCACCATTGGTTATATATGGATATCACACAACTACAAACTGTGTCACTCATCAATGGAATCCCTTAAACTGTTCTTTGGTGGGAAATCCTATAGTCAACTCTAAAAACCATATGTTAATACTACAGGAACTAAATTAAATAAGGTAACAACCAAAGTAATAAAATGCATGCTTGTTATGCAACTCAAGTGTTATTGCAATTTTTCATTTAGATATCTTGTCTTCGTGAAAATATAACTCTATCAAAGCTTATTTTATGATGCTCCACACATTTGTTTGGTATCAACAAAGAGTTACAACAATTACTTGTATTTTCAGATTTGACCTTGTAATAAGGTTCTAAATACACTCGTTCACATTTAAATGTTCATGCATTTAATAATAGTTTGTCATCCCTTGATGAGTTGGATGATTTTATAAACCAAAATTACTTGTATTTCATTCACTGAAAAGAAACCCAACATTATGAAGTATCAAATTAACTTATCAATGCAACATTTATCCATTGAGAGATGATGAAATATTAATATGTTAACGATGAAACAAACCCCTTGATACAGTTTTAGTATTTATAATGTAATCTAACTTAAAAGAATCTCTCACCCAGAACAAGACCTAGTGTCTGAAGATTACCAAGCATTCAACCAAATGAAATTCTCAAGCTTGAATGTGACCACAAAAACTACTATTTCAATTTTTAAATTGATCCCTATAGTACAGAAAGAAGCTAATGCAATGAAATAAGCTAAAATGAAAATACAACATAGCTTTGTGTCCTCGGAATTGGTGGGCACTGGCCAATCCAATAGAAATATGTAGATATTTACATATTCACAAACAAATGGATACCATAAACTGGAACTGTAACTTTATTAAGAAAATAGAGTATCAAATGATTACAACACTTACATCATATTTTCATGTACAAAAATATGATAATTTCGAACAACAAATAACACCCGTCTATTTCTTCTATTACATAGTTACAAAAACATTGTTCCCCCTCGATTTACAGAACTAATACATTTATATAGAAAATCCCTAAGCTAAAAGATTAAATTGAGCTCCTAAGTTCTCATGGAACAAAATGGAAAAAATAGTTACATGAACCATTAGATGGAGCTAATTTCAATATTGTCTAACCATCCATACAAGTTTGGCAATGATCATATGATGGTTTGATATCGTTGGTATTTGTATAACATTGGACCCATACAAATAGCAGCCCAAATTTCATGAATCTTGGTTCTGCGATAATCTTGGGAATTGGAATGTCTAACCGATTGTTTATTGGAGCTCCACTTTGGCTAGGAAAAGTCGAGGCGAAAACCAATTTCTCATGAACCATGCTAGCAGTTAATCCTCCAAAACCCATATGACCATTTTTTATTTGGATGAGAGTGCATGTGAAAACCTTCAAACTTGGGTACAAGAATAGTTGTGGAGGTACAGGAACAGAACTAAAATATGTCAATAGCAAACATATCTTAAATAACTCATATCAATTGATCAATAACTTAGGAAACATATCAAAATAAGAAACTAATTTACCTCTAAATACTTCTTGAGAAGTTGAGGGCTTAGAAGCATGAGGTTGGTGATATTATGGTTAGGTTTTAGGTTTAGAAGTAGGATAATAATGGAAAAAGAGGTGGTTTAATATGACAATTTGGGAGGCCAACAATATACACATTAGTCTCCTCTCCTTTCCTCAATTCACAATGTGACCTCATGCATATCTAATTTTCCTAGGCTGCAATCAAAGGTAAATTTCACTAAACAACTTTATACGGATGATGTTCATGATCAAAATGATTTACTATTGCAAAGATATTTATTAACCAAGTTGTAACATTACTAACCTTTGTGAACCATAATTTAGAGCTATTAGTAACTACATAAACTATAAACTTATATATTTGCACCTCAATGACATGAAACTTATGAGGCAACTTCCAAACTTCTCAACTATAGCATCAAATGTATAATCGAGTAGAATATTGTTGGCATTATGCTCTCGATCTAAAGTAGTGATTTCCAAGTTATCTTAAAGATTTACAATTATATACATATTTTACTATCTCAACAATTTACTGAGGCGTTATATATAATATGAAAGAACTCATTTGCATTGGTACATTATCCTAACAATGAAATGATAAAAATATTTATTTTTATGGATTACTCCTAAGCATGGATTTTGTAAGATTAGGAATACATGTGAGGAGGAATGGCCATGATATTTCATTCTAGGGAGCGTAAACATGGAGAAACTTCACCATAAAAGTGACTATAGAGAAAATTTTAAAGTTTCTTTATTTAAATCTACATTTGATATGGTTCTAGAGAAGTTTTAATTTGATATTTCTAAGGAAAAATCTATAAAATGGCCAACTAGGAAAACCATAGTGAATCCATATTTGTTCTTCTAAAATCATGGGCACTAACAATAACCTAATATGAGAAGACTCATGTATTATTCTTCTACACATGTTGAAGTGCAAGTATTTTGGATAAGGGCCAAGTCGAGGTTGATGTGAATACAATAAAAAAATTCTATAAGGATATCATATTTTTTTATTTTTTATTTGATTAGAAGTCATTAGTAGAGTGCTACATGATACACGTTGATATATAAGGATGCACCAAAAGTTTATATTATAAGAAATGGAAGCTAGGAGTTCTATGATTAAATTTGTGATAAATGTTTCAGCATTGAAGCACTAAGAGGAGCTTCCATTATTTTTTTCCAATAGATTACTCTTTGGCATACAATATTTTCTATACAAAATTCTTCTTTCTAGGTTCTAGGTTATTGATTTATAGGTTGTATTGTCTATTGTATATGATTCATACATAATGAAGGCATATGTCAAATCCATATTGTAACCAAAATTGTGCCCCCAAAAAATAAAAATATTGATAAGAAAAACTCACAAGTATAATAGTTTACAATTTTTTTACAATGAATTGATTGTCTTAAATATATTTAAACCCTTAGCCACCCTACACACAAGCTACCAAAAACCATTATGTGTTAAATCCATATTGTAACCACAATTATGCACCCAAAAAAATTTAAAAAAATGATAAGAAAACTTATAAGGATAATAGCTTATTGTTTTTTGCAATGAATTGATTGTTTTAGATTTTAAAACACTCAACTTCCCTGCACACAAGCTACCAGATATTGAAGGTATATGTTAAAGACATATTGTAACCAAAAATTTTCCCCAAAAAAATTAAAATAATGTTAACAAAAGTCACAAGGATAATAGCGTACAATTTTTGAAATTATTTAATTGTCTTAGTTGGATCTCTCTATTAGCCATTCCCCAACATGAGTAGCAGAGGGATACATTGTTTGATTCAAGACATTCTAGTAGGTAAAGAGTGGGCTTAAACCAACACTTACGCCAATCAATTTGGATATGATGAAAATGCATCATATTCCAGAGATGAGAAATCCTTTAATTTTAAAACCCTTGACCATCCTGCACACAAGCTACCAAAAAACATTCTTTCTTCTTAAACACCACGTTTTTTTCACTCCATGGAAGCTTCCTTCTCTTTGGTTCCACTACCTCTAATCCACCTTCCCTACACATTTCATATCGATGATGATGCCCATATTTTCCAGGGTTGCACTGCCTCTAAGTTGGTTGCACTACCTCTATGCTACCTTCCTAGGTTGCATATTTTAGATCGATGAGATGCCCAAACCTTTAGATTCCTCCTTAGAAATACCTAAAAGCAAGCCACCACTAAACCACAAAATCAATTTATTTGTTCATTCTCCCTGTCACTAAAATAACACCTCAGATATTGGGATTCAATTTTGTAGTCCTTCGAAAAGAAAAGGTTCTTGGTACTGGAGAAACTCTCACACTACAATGTAATAGAGCTCGCACATTGGAAGGAAGTGGTTGGTCACGATTGTGGAGAAGGTTATAGTTCAGTTGTAGAAAACCCTCACCTAGGTTTCATTTTCCTCTTTTGACTATCATTTGCATCCCTTGTGCTTTCGCCAATGAAAAAATATTCAGATCAATCAATGATGATGCTCCATAAAATTATTCCTGTAAGGAAAATCAAAGAGGATGACCTACTTTTCCTTCTTACTCCTATAGAAAAATGAAAAACAAAATGCTTTATTCCATTCTAATAAAATTTGTATCTGTTTCTACTATTATTTTGAACTATGGTTATTTTCTTTGAGTTAAATGTGGCGGGGATTTTTTTTGAATCTTTAGTTTGCTGGAAAATTTTAGCTAGATTTTTTACACTCAAACATGAAAAAATAATTAACTCAAGGTTAAAAACATTTTATCATGAGTTAATTAAAATGATACATCTAAAATAGAGGATAGAATGTTATGCATTGGTTAGGAAGGTGTTAGTGAGGTGGGATTTTATTTCTCCAGGAGATGGGGAGAAGATATTCAAATGGCTCAAAAGTAACAAGAGTTTTTAGAATGATAGATTTTTGGACTAGGTGTTGGTGGGAATTGGCATGAGGGTATCTATTTGTGTGTGTACTTTCTTGATAAACTTGGCGGGTGAGGGTAGTACCATCAGGTTGATGAGAGACGAGAACATCAAAATAAGGAAAAGAGTTTTCCTTTTGGATTTCCATAGTGAATTGAATGTGGGTAGAAATGTTATTAAGGGGGTTTAAGAAGGAATTCAAGGAGGAATGGCCATGAGGCCAAATTATGAAGGTATCATCAAGAAATAAAAAATAGCATTTGGGCTTTATATGGAAGTTATTTAAGTCTAAAGCCTAAAAATTTTCCATAAAAATGTTGGAAACCACTTCCAAATTGCCTTACATAACATATAGCTAACATGTTCCACAACCTCATCTCTAAGTTTGTTATCACATAGCACTCCCACAATTCAAAACACCTCATTTATTTTGTCTAAACCAAAATTCTTGCATCAACACCCTATTACTCCTCCCATATCATTCAAGAAGCTCTCAAAACAAAATAAAAAAAATTCCTTGCAATTTTAATCGAGAAGATGTGATCCATGTGGATATTGGTTGCCACCCACCTATTCCAATTGGCTCCTCTTGACAATTTTTAGTTCAACACATTTATTTGTAGTTGTGGGTTTTTCACTTTCGGGGCTATCCTTAATCCCTACACAATATTCAGGTGGATAATGGTGGCTTCCCACCTATTCCAACTGGCTTGTTTTGGAATTTTTCATTTCAGTACATATTTATGTACTTCCAGGGCCATTTTGGGGCCCTATAGATTGTTTTTTTGGCTTGCCATAGTCAAAATGTAGAAAGAGTTAGAGTTTGATAAAATAATGTGTAGACATATTCATAGTTTGATGGCATAATGTGTATATATAGAAAATACATTTCCAATAGGCTATCACACACCTAAAACAAAGGTCGTATGCAAAAGTTATGACCCTGGGAAGTTGAGGTACCAACTTACCCATCGAGGCCCACATAACTTTTGGTGTTTCATCTCCTAGGGTTATGTTTTTGGCTGTATAGGGTTTTGAAATTCATGAGTAATGTTAAAAATTCCTTTAGATCCTCATTGCAATCATTCTTCTCAGACATCTCTTCTTAGAGATAGCTATCACCATTCGAATAAGTTGTTTTCAGTTTTGAAGCTTTACAATTGTTGGGTTGAGAAAAATGTATAAATATTCTCCTTGTTACTCTAGCTTGTGATATATTCTTTGTTGACTTTTCTAGTAATTTGAAGTAATTAGGGAAGGAAATGGTTAAAAAGATCTTAGGAAATATTGTTGAATGATATTAGATATTTTTTGAACTTTGGTTTGAATTGTTTCGATTTTAGGAAGAAATGGATAGTTGTTGTTAACTAGAGATAATTAAGAAGATCATGAAGATGTGCAGGCCATTGAAGATCGAAGAAATCAGGCACAAAACGGTTCAAAGGAATATTGACTTTCTATCTTGCAATCTTCATAAATAGTAAAAGCAATCCTGAGGATCTATCGATCCTCAAGATAGCTTAATTTACTTATCTCATTGTAATATATAAAGGATATTGAACGATAGAGAGATACCCAAGCATTCGAATCTCTTAATTGTTGACACTATGTACAAGCAATCCCATTGTAAATGATTTATCAGTGATGGAATTAATGAAAGATTCAAGTGTTTTGATCATTTCTGCGTACTGATTTTTTCGTAGCAGTATCTTCCGAAGACCGTGGGCCCAGTCGACAAGAGTTACTATCTCATCTGTAATCTTATCAATTCTGTGATAGTTTTGTGATTTGAATTTCCTTTCAATGGTTAAGATAAACTCACTAATGTGTTGATTCATTTATGAATTGGTTATGTTGTTCCATTTGTAGAGGGTAGATGTTCCATTTGGAGATTACCAATTGTTGTTCCATTTCCATTTGTTGTCAATTTCTCACTTGTGAATTCCTTTCATTTAAATTCACATTTGTTGTTCCTTTCGTTAAATTCACATTTGTTGTTCCTTTCATTTAATTTGCATTTGTTGTTCCTTATTAAACATTCAGTAGATCGTTGTTCCTTTCCAACATATTAATCAGTTGTTGAGAGATTGATTCATTAAGTGTTTTCATAGATTAAATTACTGTTTCTTAGATAAATGAATGAATTCAGTAAATTGATTGATGCTTTGATTCATGGTGTGTTTTTGCTCAAAACATATTTCTATTAATTAAGTTTGTAGTTAATGTGTGAAAAACTTGATTATTACAGTAATTTAGATAGACTCGGATTTGTTGTAACTGAATTATCTACACGATTTAAACCTCTACAACTATCTGCATAGACTTTTCCAACATTCTTGAAACAAAAGACCAATCCTCGGTTGATAAAATTAATGTCAGACTAAGGTTGTTTTTAGGACATCTTTAGAGCCCAACATTTTGGCATAATTGTCGGGGAGAATGTCAAATATAGCATAGGTTGCATCTCTGAAGGATGAGGTATTGAAAATTGAAGGTAATAACCTACGTAGGTAACAAGTAAAATGCCAACACCCACCTTTCGCTGATGCATAGAGGTTATATAGGTGCACAGAATTTGTGTCGGTGTGTATGACTAAGAAGAAAGAACCTAAAAAACAAAAACCATTACCAAAAACTACAAAATCCCAAGGCCTGGTGCCCCCTGGAAGGAGCACTTTTATAGATGAAATTATCCGAAAAGATCAATCTCAAGCCTCGGTTGGACCTTGAAAAGGTTCTACCTGAGTCCCTCAAGTAGAAAATTCACCAACTACAGCTCATGCTGAGGTTCATAACAGAACTGAAGGAAATTAACAGAGTTTTCAAAATACACACACTCCACTTTTCAGTCCTTTAGGCAAGGAAAATTCTTGTAATTTGAAAGAAGGAGAAGGGGAGACCAGTGGAATTATTGAAGCAAACCCACCACCACCTGAACCTGGATTTCCTGTGATTATGGCAGGAGAAGGAACACCTGAAATAATAGACATAGGTAGTGTGATTAAATATCCTAAAGGACCAAGTAATCAATCACCTCAAATAGAACACCCAGACCAAGAAATCCATGAATATTATTGGCACATTTTCGACCAAATGGCACAAAAAAATCATCCACGACCTTAGACTTCCACTTTGGAGTATCCTATAGTTGATCTGGTTTCTAATGCCCCAATGAAATCCATTCCACTACAAAATCTTCCAACCTACAATGGATTAATCTCAGAGTACCCTGATGCATTCTTATTCGAGTTTGATGTCCTATGTAGAGGCTATGACTATACCTATGAACCCTAGAAACTAAAGCTATTTCCTTCCACATTGAAAGGAGAAGATTTATGATGGTTTATGGGACTAGGGGGTGGAACTATTGTAGAACCAAGGATCAACATCTTTACGATGGTTCATGGGATGAAATGAAACAAGCCTTCCTTACGAAATATTAAGACTATTGTAGAACCAAGGATTTAAAGGACGCAATATTTAAAATGATTGCAAAAGAAAATGAAACACTAGAAGAATATGTTGAAATATTTCAACATAACCTACAGAGATCACCTTATGGTACACTACCAGGTGAGGTAGTTAAAGGCACTCTAATAAAAAGTATGAAGGATGAATGGGTGGAGACATTAAATTTGATGGGAAAATGTGATATTTATCAAGCAAAATGTGATGGCATTTTCCAATTGTGCATCAGGTGTTCGTGTAGTAGTACAAGAACCAGATCGGGAATACGAACCCCCATCACCAGAAGAAGTAACATTACTAGCGAGAGTGTTAGCCAAGAAGAAATTGGTAATCTTTTAGAAAATTTTAAAATATACATTTTGGGTACTATGACTACACAATTGAATGCTCTGCAGGTTAAACAGAAACAAGAAGAAGCAAAAAATTCGTTGGGTATATTTTTTCCACGATGCATAAGGAAACATGGTTCAAGAGAGTTCCTCTTAGATGTGGTTCGAACCTATGCCATCTGTTTCAAAGACCATGCGACAGAGAAATGTCCATCGCTTCTAGGATTAAAGGTTTTATTTAAACAAGAAGAATAGGAAACAGAACTAGTATATCTGATGGCTCAACATCACCAGTGGTAGGATCTCCCCAAGGGATGCTACAAGATCCTTCTTATTTCTTTTATGGGTAGTATAATCAACAGCATGATTTTGGAAACACATGGCAAGGCCAACCATTTGCTAACCACACCTGGCAGTTCCAAAAATATCCTACTGCACCCTAGCCAAATCAACCAGTTTCTAATCCTACTTGGCCTAACTTGCAATACCCTACCCCATTTTGGCAAAATTCAAATAATAACCCCTATCCTTCACAGTGGACTAGCACAGCTGCCCAAACCCCCAATTGGACTCAAAACTGGCAGCACCCCATGGGACTGACCAATCAACCCATGGGAATGGCTCCTCAATCTCAGCCCACTTTACAAGATCCACTTCAATTTCCCCAAAATCCCCAACTGCAAATGCGCCCTCAATTACCAGCTCAACCTAAATCGAATCCTAATAACAGACCAGTCCAGCTCATGCAAATTGTCGATAATTTGGAGCGTGAAACAAGCTCTGTAGGGTGTGAAGAACTTTGTTTGATATCAGGGTGTGTAATCTCTCTTGAGGAAAGTAACATTCATCAAGAACAAGACAATGAGAATGATAGACAACCAACAATAAAACCATCAATTGTGGTCATAACAGAAGAAACGGAACAGGGGGAAAACACAGTCGAACAACAAAATCCTGATAAAGACATAATTTACCCTCCCCTGTTTCCCGAAAGGCTAATGATAGAAAAACCAACCATATATCCTAACTTTGATATCGTCGGGGAACTAAATAATCTATGTGTTAAAATTCCACTCCTATAGGCTTTAAAAGATATTCCTATTTATGAAAAAAAAAATCAAATAATTATGTGGGAAGAAGCCCAGAAGGAAAACTAAGAATCCATCAACTATCCACGTGGTAGGAACTTTATTCGATCTTATTCTAGGAAAGTAGGAGCCAATCTAGTACACAAACCCAGGGAATCTTGTGGTAACAGTTCAAATACTGGGTTGTTTTTTTCCAAATACACTGGTGGATTTGGGGGCATCCATCAATATTCTGACTATCAAAACCTGTAATGTCCTGGGTATAACCTCCTTCAAACCTACTTCATCTATGTTAGAATTGGTTGATAAATCAGTGATTAAACTAGTCTACACATTACAAGACATAGCAATCTTGGTCGACTCTTGGGAATACCCACTTGATTTCCTAGTTATCAACCCAAGAAGTAGACTCGATGGACACCCGTTAATATTGGGACGACTATGGCTAGCAACGACAGATGCATACATAGGATGTCGCACAAGAAACATGACAATTTCTAGAGGAAGTGCTATAGAAAACCTTATCTTGTATCCTCCATCTAAACCAAGTATGTTTGTCATACATCAAAAGTTGCAACCACCTAGATATCCAGAAGAAAACCTACGATCTCCTCTCACACTAGAAGAATCTCTTGGGCTCAAAAATCAACTAGAAGATTATGTTATCAACAACTTCATTAACAACCCAACTATTATAAGCAACCCAACATGTCAAATGCTAAAAGTTGTTTTAGATAATGAAGCACAGGGAGATCCTTTGGAAGAATTGATGGAACAAAATATTCCCACTACTGTTTTCCACAACAACATTACAGTTGAAATCACACCAGGAAGATTTTTGAATATTAATGCCAATTTGAATGAGAAACAACAACAAAAATTGATTATGATCCTTTCTAAATATCAATAGGATTTTTCTTGGGAGTATCTTGACATGAAGGGAATTGATCCCCAACTATGTACACATCATATCTATATTTAAAAATATGTATGACCCATCTGACAACCCCAACGAAGATTAAACCCTCATCTCAGGGACATTGTCAAAGAAGAATTATATAAACTGTTGGATGTAGATTTCATATATCCTATTTCAGACAGCTAGTGGGTCTCTCCACTAGTAATCATCCCTAAAAAGAATGGGAAGTGGATAATATGTGTAGACTACAGAGAACTCAATAAAGCTACCCAGAAGGACAATTTTCCCCTGCCTTTTATTGATCAGGTCCTTGATACTTTAGCAGGGAAGCAATTTTTCTCCTTCCTAGATGGATTTAGAAGTTATAATCAGATTCAGATTGCTCCGGAATACCAGGATAAAACTACATTTACATGTCCCTGGGGTACCTTCACATATCGAGTATTTCCCTCTGGATTATGTAATGCTCTAGCTACATTCCATAGAGCTATTTTAAGCATATTTTCTGATTTAATTAATGAAGGACTTGAAGTTTACATGGGCGATTTTACCCCTTATGGCACTAACTTTGATCAAGATTTAAGCAATCTAGAGAAGGTACTGGAACGCTGCATTGCTACCAGGATATGTTTGAGTTGTGATAAATGTCATATGATGATGACTGAAGGTGTGGTACTAGGACACTATGTTTCTGTAGATGGAATCAAGGTAGACCCAACAAAAATAGAGGTAATCCTTAATTTTCCTACACCTCTTACACAAATCAAGGTACTTAGTTTCCTTAGATGTGCAGGATATTATCACAGATTCATAGAAAAAATTTCAAGAATAGTTGTACCTTTACATCCTTTAACTGGTAATGTGGAATTTCAGTGGTCTGATAAGTGTGATGTTGCATTTGCATAGCTTAAAAGGTTAGTTTCAACAACACTGGTACTGAGAGGACCAAACTAGAAATTACCATTTCACATCTCTTCAGATGCATCGGATATCACCATAGGCGTTGTCCTTGGACAGGAAGAAGACAAGAAACCTTATGCTATTTATTTTATTAGAAAAAAACTTACTCCTGGTGAATTAAATTACATAGTAACAAAATTTTTTTTTTTATCCGTTATACATGATACTAATAAATTTCACCACTATATAATAGGCTATCTAGTAATTTTGTATATTGATCACTTTGATATTATATATTTAGCCAACAAACCAATTACTAGTGAATAGGTTACTCGGTGGTTGTTGCTATTGCAGGAATTCAACATCACCATTCAGGATCGGCCGGGAAGAGGGAATCTTGTTGCAGATTTCTTTCTTGTGTACCCAAAACATATAACTCTTTGACAATTGAAGACCAATTTCCAGACGAACACTTGTTCGTTGTCACCATTAAGACGCCTTGGTATGATGATGTGGTGAATTATTTGGAATTTGGGAAATTTACAGAACACTTGTCATCAAGAGAAAGGAAATTAATTATTCAGTGACGTGCATGGTTCACCTGGATTGGTGGATATATTTTCCACACGGGGTCTGATCTTCATATACGGAGATGTATCAGAGATGATGAAATTCACAATGTCTTGAAGGCATGTCACGATGAGCCCTGTGGTGGACATTTTGCAGACCACAGAACTGAGCATAAGGTTTTACATATGGGCTATTATTGGCCCTCAATATTTAAATATGCAAAGAAGTATGTCCAAGCCTGTGATAGTTGTCAGAGGATGGGTTGACCATGCCAAGATGATGAAATTCCCCTACAACCACAAGTGGTGATGGAACCTTTCGAGAGATGGGAACTGGATTTTTTTGGGCCCTTCAACCCAAAATCAAACCAAAAATATTATATACTAGTTGCAACAGACTATATGACCAAATGGGTAGAAGTGGTGGCCTTGCCAAACGCAACCGAGGAAGCAATCATTAAATTTCTCTTTGACCTATTTCTATGATATGGATTACCCAGGGAAGTAATCACGGACGGAGGGTCGCAATTTACAGCTCACAAAATCTTGACCACTCTGTGCAATTATCACATTAAACACAGGGTTACCTCCCCATACCACCCATAGGAAAACAAACAAGTGAAAAGTACCAATAAAGTCTTGGAGGAAATATTGACAAAAACAGTTTCAACAAACCGTCAAAATTGGGAAGCCGAGATTCCAAATTCCTTATGGGCCTATCGCACAACATGGAATAACAATACCGGATTCTCTCCTTATCACCTAGTCTTTGGCAAAGAACCTATATTTCCAATTGAATTTGAGATCAAGACTCTAAGAATGGCCCCAAAAATTGAAATTGATATTACGTAAGCACATATGCAATGCTTACAGCAACTCAATGAGTTAGATGAAGAACACTTTTTCTCTGTTCAGCTCACATCTGTTATTCAGTAGCAGAGAGCTAGCTGGAATGATAAGCATATCAAGAAGAAATCCTTCCAGAAAGGTGATTGGGCGCTTCTCTATGATTCCAGATTTCAGGATTTTCCTGGGAAATTGCAGACAAGGTGGTTGGGACCATATGAAATCAAAGAATTCCATGATAATGGCACTGTCACTTTAGCCACCATCAACGGGTCTGGTTCTCCTTTTTTGGTAAATGGACATCGGTTACGACTCTACCACCAACCGCTTTCAAAAGAATCCATTTTCCAAGAAGTAAGTAATGATCCTACTATTCATATTTTAGCTAGCTGGGAAGGTAACCCAATAGCTTCAGCTCCATGAAATTGTTGTCTTTCCATCACTGTACATATTGTATATAATTTTTTTTAAATATTTGATTGACTTTTTAGGTTTTTACTTTCTAGGAAAGTCACTATAAAGAGCTTTGGAAAAGATGACTGTAATGAAATATAATTATCACTCTTTTTTGTTCCTTATTCAAAAATTCAAATTGTTCTTATCTCACTTTGAAAAATCCATCGAATATAAACCTTGTTTTATACAGGAGATGAATATGTCATGTTCTGCAACAAAAATTCGAGTGTCTACACTAAAAGAATGTGTGGCTGTAATAAATGGAAAATGAATGCATGACACTATAAACCATCCAATATACTCCGATCATTGAATAAACCTACCCGTAAAATTAAAAATTAGTTTATGACTAATCAATCCTAGATTCACTAAAACAAAAATGTATGCGGGAGGTATCCAATTACTTAATTAGATGGTTAAATTTGAACATCATCGATGTCATTCATTCGAACGTAACAACTATCATTCCCTTTGTTGTGATTTATGTTCCCTTTGTGGGTAGTGTTGTTCATCTGAACGTAACAACTGTCGTTCCTTTTGTTGTGATTATTATTCCCTTTACGGGTAGTGTCGTTCATATGAACGTAACAACTGTCGTTCCCTTTGTTGTGATTGGCGTTCCCTTTGCGGGTAGTATCGTTCATTCGAATGTAACAGTTTCCGTTCCCTTTGTTGTGATTTTTGTTCCTTTTTTGGGGGTATAATTGTTCATTCGAAAGAAACAAATGTTGTTCCATTTTGTGGTTGTTCCTATTGTCATTCCTTTCCTTTGAACTTAGCAATTTTTGTTTCCACCAACAACACGTGCTTTCGATACATTTAGCCACTCCTTTGGGTATGAACTTCACTAACTAATTTTCAACAGCATCACTTGTAATAATCATGGTAACAATATGTCATTTTCTTTTTGAGGAATATCTAGCATACCTTATCAAATTGTTCATGGTTTGATTTTTCTGAATTATCTTAATATTGTTCATAATCCTTAACCACCATAATTCGTTTCTTTCCCCTATATATATACATATACTTGAATGATAATTTTCCTTCACATCATAATAAGGAGTCTAAGGCACATTTTTACTTGAAACTCTTACACTTCTTACGCCATCCCACACTCTTAAGGAGTAGATGAGCCTCCCTTAATAAAGCCTAAAAAAAAAAAGAGAGGGAAATATAAAATAAATAAATATAAATAAAGAAAATAGCCTTCTCCCAAAAAGGATAGGGGGTCTCATCATGATCCAACCTACCACGATCATAAGATATTAACATAAGTGGCATTCCCACTATGGATACCACACCAGGGAAATTCCCTTTGGCATTTAGGGTCAAAGGAAAAGAGGTCTCATCATGAGCCAGCTTGTTCACTTTGTTACGATCTAGTGAGTGGCATTATTGTTATCTGGCTACCAAACCAGGATAGTGGCCTTTTTTTGGGAGAAGAATATTCAAACTATTTATTGAGGATACTAGCTTGTCTATGGGTTAAAAGGCCACCATGTCGAGGCTATGGACGCCTGTTGGCAGCAGTGGTTCTTCCTGTGGTATTGAAGTTTATTTTAATACACTAAGTTTTTAGTGTGTTCATAGACTTCCTTTCTTAAAAAAGAGGCTATCATTATGGCTATATTCAACACAAGGGAAAGTAACAAAGTTATGACATGTGGCATATTTATAAAATGTGAACAAATTAGGACTACTCGGAATATTCTTCCTTAACATATTTGAGCATTGGTATTTGAACTTGTACTTTCCACAAAAGGTGTGATTATCGTTCATGATTAACATTAAAATTCTTTGAAAGTTATTAATGGTTGTTCTCCCAGCGACGATAGTGTAATAATTATCCCTCACTTGACTGACTGCCATCATTACGTTCACACATACCGACGGTCGAGTTCGACCTTTTCATTTATCTAGGGGTGGATATTTCACATGATTATTGATAGACCATAATGATTACAGATAATGGGAAAATTTGTATTTCTATATACCATTGTTGTTTTGTAACTTTTACCATTTCTAGTAATTTTTTCTCGCGGGCTGGTCTAACTAATTTGCAGTTGGGAACGATAGTTGTGATGACTTGTTTATAAAATACATGGGTGGCCAAAGCATTTGTCGCGAGCCTACATTGGTGCAAGTAACTGACCAATAAAGGGAAATTATACACCATCTAGGGTGGATGCAATACTTTAATAGACTGCATGGATTCGATATAAATGTCGCGCTAGAATTTTTCCAAAACTTACAAGGGGGAGTCTCAGTAATTCGAGGCATACAAATACCATTTACTGATGCCATTATAGCTGAGGTAACAGGCCTCCCAAATGAAGGAACACAGTGGACCAGGAAATACACAACACTCAAGGAAGTTGTGGAGTCCTTCGCAGAACCAGGGGAAGAATTCGACAAAAAAGGAAAAGGCCTCAACCCCTCTGCTCTTAGCGAACCCTGGAGGGATCTAGTAGGCATGGTACAAAGATATATCACATGCAACAGGCGATACGATGTGGTGAGACCTCAACACCTCAATCTGCTGGCAGTATTAAAACAATGGTTAGTGATAAATTTACCACTCTTTTTTAATACGATGTCGCATGAAGTTGCTGGAAGAATTCAAAAAGCCAAAGACCCTGCCAATGTAATTAGTCATCACTGGTTAGTAAAATTGATAGTAAACAGGGTCTTAAACCATACACAAATAACTTGGGGGGATTTAATTGAGCCTGATAGGCCCCTGCAAATTGAGCAACCTGAAGTCCACCATGAAATTCCTCTATAAGGAATTGAGGTAGCCCAGACAGAGGGAGATAATTCCCAAATTGAAATTCCAGCACCCCAACCTGAAATGGAAACAAACCTTATTCTGTTGGATAAAACTCAGAGCATGCAGGCATGAACATCAAATAATAAGAGACAGAGAACAATTTATATTCCTGAAACCTCCATTATAAAAAGAAGAAAGGGTAAAGAGACATCACAACCTGAAAGCACTCAGGAAACTGTACAAACAGAGAAACCATCACATGAAATCCCTACAGAACAACAAGATGATTTCTTCAAAAGTTATGAAGAAGAAATGGCCCAAGTATTGGGAAATTTAGGGATATCAATTATTAAAGATACAGACAGGTTAGGAGATCCCCAAGCTCCAACTTCTTCTCATTCAAACCATGTCTTTGATATTCCTGATATGGAGATGGAATATCCTAAGGAAACAGAACAACCAGAACCTCAGTTTGATGAGAACAATCCTATAGAGAAACCAGAGCACCCATAAGATGCAGGGAATCAATTATCAGTTGATCAAGGTGGGGAAGACCTTGAAATTCCCCTTAGACAAAAATAGACAGCAGAAAAAGGAAATAATAAAATAAGAAAATTGGAAAATGAAAACAAGACATTGAGGAAGAGGGTCAAGAAAATAAAAGTATTAAAACAAAAAGTTGGAAGATTGCAAGAAACAATTAGACAAATTAAGAAGCAGTTGGAACAGGATAACAAATCCCATAAGAAGAAGAAATATAAGAGGGCTAGGGTACAAGGAAGAAATCCACTTCCCAGAAGGGCAATTCACACTAATTTTGTTGAAACACAAACAAAATTTCATGCTCCTTTGGAATTGGTTGAAATAGAAACTCAGACAGAAGCTCCAACAACAATAGAAATTCTTGTTCAAACTGAATAAGTATTTCATTCTCCTGAATAGAATTCCATTATTAGAAGGTTGGAAGTAGAACTGGAACAATCCCAACAAACCCTAACTCAATGCAGAAGTGAAATGGTGACAGTGACAAAACATCAGAAAGTTGTCAGACAACTCTGAGCCATGTCAACAACTAAGAATGAGACCTTTTTTGAGCTCAGAAGAGGTAAAGAAAAGGTGAAGAAGGTATAGGGCCATCTTGATGGATCTTTGGAGCAAATCAAAGAAATTTGCTCTGTTTATTCTGATATATTAGCTTGAAGGGCCCCTGCTACTAATTATGCCCTATTTCTATTAGAACATTATTTGTTATTGAAAGTGAAAGCTATTAGAGAAGGCACACCTTTTGAGTTCACCATTGTTTCTATTTTTGTTTCATGTTTTAAAGAACAAGAGGATGGAGTACTATAACTTTTGTGTGAACTATATCTACACAATTTTATCCTAGAGGAAAACAGAGAAGAGAATCCTAATCCATTCACTCGGGATATCCAGTTTCAGGCCTTCTTGTCTTTTTCCAAAAATCAAATCAGGTGGGCTAAAGCACATAAGGTCTTCATGAAAAGGGAGAATGGACTAGACCTATGGATCAGAGGGGAACCTCATAAACCCTTTGATACCATTATGCAGCATAGAGCATTCATGAAGAGGGAGAAGGTTGTGGAATCTTTATCCCCCATCCATAGACATGTTGTACATTTAGGGCTATAGTATTTTGGAGAGATTAAAGAAGAATCCCTCTATGTTACCAAATTAAGATGGAATGTCTCTTCAAATGAAGTCAAGAACAGGAAACCATTTGGTTTCAATAATTTTCAAGCAACTTCTCTTAGGTTAGAGAGGTATGCCAAAATGATCATGGAAGAAGGGCCTTCCTGGATTGGATGAAGGTACAGTTCTCCCATTATTTGGTATCCTTCAGAGGGTTATCAAAGTATTTATGAAATTTCTAAGAAAAGAGAAGATGTTTTTTTTGAAGAGCTTAAAGGTAAGAATGGGTTCTAGAGACCTAGGGATGAGACCTCTCCACCCTTCAGTATCACTAATTTGCATATAAACTCTCTTGTTGCATGAGGACATGAAAAAAGGTAAGCTGGGGGGTATGTTGGGTTGAGAAAAAGGTATAAATATTCTCGTTGTTACTATGGTTTGTGATATATTCTTTGTTGACTTTTCTATTAATTTGAATTAATTAGGGAAGGAAATGGTTTAAAATATCTTAGGAAATATCGTTGAATGATATTAGATATTTTCTGAACTTTGGTTTGAATTGTTTCGATTTTATGCATAAATGGATAATTACTATTAAATAAAGATAATTAAGAAGATCATGAAGATGTGCGGGCCATTAAAGATCGAAGAAATCAGGCACAAAACAGTTCAAAGGAAGATTGAATTTTTATCTTGCAATATTCATAAATAGTAAAAGAAATCCTGAGGATCTCTCGATCCTCAGGATAGCTTAATTTACTTATCTCATTGTAATATATAAAGGATAGTGAATGATAGAGAGATACCCAAGCATTCGGATCTCTTAATTGTTGACACTGTGTACAAACAATCCCATTGTAAATAATGTATTAGTTATGGAATTAATGAAAGCTTCAAGTGTTTTGATCATTTCTGTGTACTGAGTTTTTGGTAGCAGTATCTTCTGAAGACCGTGGGCCCAGTCGACATGAGATACTGTCTCATCTGTAATCTTATCAATTATGTTATAGTTTTGTGATTTGAATTTCCTTTCAACAGTTAAGATAAACTCATTAATGTGTTGATTCCTTTATGAATTGGTTATGTTGTTCCATTTGCAGAGGGTAGATGTTCCATTTGGAGATTATTGATTGTTGTTCCATTTGCAGAGGGTAGATGTTCCATTTGGAGATTATCGATTGTTGTTCCATTTCCATTTGTTGTCAATTTATCGCTTGTGAATTCCTTTCATTTAAATTCACATTTGTTGTTCCTTTCATTAAATTCAAATTTGTTATTCCTTTTGTTTAATTCGCATTTGTTTTTCCTTCTTAAATATTCAATAGATTGTTGTTCATTTCCAACGGATTAATTAGTTGTTGAGATATTGATTCATTAAGTTTTTTTGTAGATTAAATTATTGTTTCTTAGATAAATGAATGAATTCAGTAAATTGATTGATGCTTTGATTCATGGTGTGTTTTTTCTCAGAACATATTTTTGTTGATTAAGTTTGTAGTTAATGTGTGAAGAACTTGATTATTGCAGTAATTCAGATAGACTCAGATTTGTCGTAATTGAATTATCTTCACAATTTAAACCTCTACAACTATCTACATAGACTTTTCCAACATTCTTGAAAGAAAAGACGAATCCTTGGTTGATAAAATTAATGTCAGACCAAAGTTGTTTTTAGGACATCTTTAGAGCCCAACAATAGTTTCAACCTATTTTGTTTATTCAATAGAAGTTATTTTTCACTGGATATCTGTTGTTTTTCTCCGTATCTCTGTGTTATTGTATTTAGTATGTTATTCAATTCATTTCACTCATAAATCTAGATCAGGGGTATCAGAGTGGTCTTCTCTTCATTTATTTTCTTCGTGCATGACCCTTACAAGATCTAGCTACAAGAATTTGGGACTCAACCCAGTCGATCCTTTGAAAGATTGGTCATGCCGAGCCTGAAAAAAACTCATGGGGGACAAGAAGAAAGATGATGGAGCAAGAGATCCTTTTCAATTGCTGTTCGAGGAAGCCCTTGCACGAAAAAGGAACAAAGTGATGGACTTTTCACAGATCCTTCGACGACTGCCCACAGGAGACACATCTTCATTAAGCGGCCATGCAACCCCCTTCAAGGTACAAGTGAATTTTGATATTCCATTATTTGAAGGAATGATAGATGTGGATGTTGTAGATAAATGGTTGAATCTGCTCGAAGGGCATTTTTCGGTCCACAATTTTTCTGATAGGGAAAATATTACTTTTTCACTCCTTAAGGTCATCCCCCATGTTAAGGACTAGTGGGATACTTACTCTGAGCAAAGGGCCATAGAGGAATCTTCAATATTTTCGGTTTCCCCAACATGGGATTCCTTCAAGGATTCCATTAAAGAACAATACTACCTTGTTGGAAGTTATGAGGACCAGTACACAAGATGGACTATGCTGCATCAGGAAAGGGACCAAACAATACCATATTTCACCAAAATTTTCCATACCTTGCGCACCAAATTGGGTATCAAAGACTTTGAATGACATTTGGTGCTCAAATACCATGACTATCTGCATAGATACATTCAAACAAAAATGGAGTTTTTGGACATCACATCATTAGGTGCGACTTATAGATATGTTGTCAAGATCGAGCAGAAATTTAAGAAGAAGCAAGAGTTTGTATTTGTAAACCCATCATAGTAGAAGCAGGGAGAAGGTGGCCCCAACCCACAAAACAAGGGACAAAACAAATATGGCCACTCTCAGGAAAACTAGTCCAAGCTACAACCCAAGAAGGGTAATGATATTTCGAAGAAGGACACAGGAAATTTGTGTGAATATCATAAAATACCTTGGAACAACACCGAAGAATGTCGCTCCAAGTAGTCACTAGTGGTTGAGATGAAAGCTTTTGATTCAGAGGTAGAGTCTGACTCTGAATCAAATCCAAAAGGAGGGAAGTGGATTATCGATGTTGAACCCAACACCATTATCGCTACCACCAAATTCTAGCCCAGCAAACTAGAAGAAACAGAGGAAGGGGAATGCCTCTTTCACTCACAGATGTGGGTAATGGGGCCTCCACTTCATTTCATTGTTGATAGAAGAAATCAGAAGAACCTGATCTCAACAGATTTTGTCAAGCGGTTGGACCTACTGATGACACTACACTCGCAACCCTACACCATCAGTTGGCTTCGCCAAGGAAGAGATCTTCGTGTCAACCAATAGTGTCGACTGCCCTACAACATCAAGCCCTTGAAAGACGAGGTATTGTGTGATATTACTCCCCTTAAAGTTTTTGATGTTCTTTTAGGACAACCATGCTTGTGGAAGCGACATGTTGTGTATGAGTTTAGACCTTGTAGTTTTTTTTTGGTTTATGCTAGGGGAATCGAAAACTCGCGGTTCTCGTACTCACGTGACACGTGGTCGATACCCATCCACTACCCATATACCCCCAGGTGCGCCACACATCTCGCAAGCATGGAACACAGATAAAGCGGGGTGAGAATCGAACTTGAGATCTCCTTTACACAATTCCTTCTATTTACACGGCACATGCCAATCGATCTACACCCCTGCTGGCTTCTAGACCTTGCAGTGTTTTGTTTTTTTAAATAAAAAGGGGTGGAACCTATTATATTAACATAAATATCATACAGTAACGGTTGATGATACCAGATGTCCCGCCTAAACAGGAAACCAGGACAACTGGATATCCTGTGCCAAGTGTCACACTGTTATCAAAATAAACATGTAAATGCCCTGCCCAAAGGAAACCAGGGCTATTATACTAAAAGGTTTCAAAAAGTGTGCCATAGCTAGATGTAAAGAAGCTGAACAAGCTAACTGAACTAGAAATAGATAGAGAACAACAGAGATACCCCTAACCGAAAGCTTCATTGAATCGTCTGCCTGTGCGCTTCCTCTCGCTCTTCTGTTGTTGCCAGCCTGCTGGAAGCGAGTACGTCTGCACACATGTCGGACATTGCCTCTGCGGAAGATTCTTGGAGTGGGCTACAAAAAGCATGTCCAGCCTTTGGTCAATCCTGACGAGGCAAAAAACTTGGTCATCCATTAGACTCATGAGCTCGAAGATGAGTGGGAGGTGCCATAATTTGGAGAAGGATGGTTGTTCCAGCCGATCGCTGACGTCGGGTGCTTATTGCCTGGAGTCCATCGCTCCTTTGGTCTAAATCCCTGGTGGCGTCACCGTCCCTGTGGTGCCATCGAGAGGATTTTCCTCCTCCACGAAACAGGTTGGGAAGAGGTCCTCCGAGCTGTTGGCGTTGAAGTTCTACAGGGTGTCCCCGGGCAGAAGCTTGTTTTCCTTCTCGAATTCAATTGAGGGGTGGCTCTGCATGGCTTCCTCCAAACTGATTTCCTCTACGTATGCCATGGGAGGCATCCATGGTCTTCTTCTGCGTCGGGTGGATGCTATGGCAAGTGCCCTTTCAAATTTCATGTGTCGCTGGCATCGGGACTCAGCCCTGTACCAAGCGGCCCCTCTGCACGATTTCCCTCTCATCCTTGGCATGGTGGAGACCCTGGAAGGGACCCGGGTTCCTGTCGGGTTGGCTTCTCTTCCCCAGAGCTTCAGCGGGGCCCTGAGTTTCTGCTCGAAAGGAGTATGCTGCGGATGCGCAGGTGGAGTGAACACTGCGAGGAGCCAATGTTTCTCAGCACAATTCCTCCTTATGATAATGTGCAATACTATCATGACGGACAACGCCATTAAGGCTTGGTGTTGGGTGCTCTGCAGGCTGGTACAATTCCCTCGCGCGAGAGGGCTCATCATATGGAGGTGGCTGGTGCGAGCCATGGCTAATTAATGGCGGAAGGGCGCTCGTCGATTGATGCATTAATAGTGCGTCCCGACGGCAGACCGCGTGTCCTCTGATGTCCTCGTGGCACCCCATCCGGGGTTCTAGACCTTGCAGTGTTATTATTACTTTGGGTAGACAATTTTATAGGATACCAGAGGTAGTGTCTGCTACCGCTATTTCTTTAAGCTCTGCTAAGAAATGTAGTAAGGTCATGTCACAGACTGGGAATTTCATCTTCTTTGTGATCCATGCTCACAGTAAGAAGAAGGTCATCGCCACATATGTGACCTCTACAAAGAGCCTCTCTTTGCAACAAAATAAAGTGGACAGGATTGTGGAAGAGTAGAGAGACATCTTCTCCTCGACCATCGAGGTACCAACGTACTGCCAAGTCAAGCATTCAACTGATCTAACCCCTGGTGCACCTCTGCCTAATGGACCAGTCTATTGTCACTCGCTGATGGAAAATGATGAAATCAAGCATTAGATCCAAGAGTTTCTTCAAAAGGGGAACATTAGACCCAAATCGTCCCCTTGCAGAAGCCCGATTGTACTAGTGAAGAATAAAAACAGGACCTGGCGAATCTGCATTGATTACAGAGAATTAAACAAAATCACAGTCAAGAACTGGTACCTAATTCCCTGAATTGATGACCTTCTTGACCAACTCAAGGGGGAAAAGTTCTTCAACAATATTGACCTAATGTCTGGCTACCACAAGGTTCCCATCGAACTGACTGATGTATGGAAGACAACTTTCAAATATAAATAAGGTCTATTTGAATGGTTGTTCATGCCCTTTGGCTTAACAAATGCACCAACAACTTTCATGAGGTTGATGGATGATGTATTGAGACCCTTCACCAACTTTTTTGTGGTGGTATATCTATATGACATCCTCATCTTCAATAGAACTTGGGAGGATCACATGCAGCATATTCAATAGGTTTTGAGCACTCTGCAGAAACACAAGCTATATGTCAACTTGGAAAATGCTCCTTTGTCATGAACAAGGTCCAATACTTGGGATACATTGTTGATGAGCATGGGGTACATGTGGATCTATCTAAAATCCAAGTCATATGTGACTAGCCAACCCCGACAACACTAATCGAGCTTCAGATCTTCTTGGGAATTTCCAACTTCTACCGACGGTTCTTGTTGGGATTCTCCCATATTGTATGGGCCCTCATCCAAGTGACTAAGGGAGGTGGCAGGGAAAATTTCTCATGGGGGAAGGCACAACAACAAGAATTTGATTATCTGAAGCATCACTTTTTCTCAACTCCAGTACTATCCTACCCAATCTGCAACAACCGTTCGAGATTGAGACTGATGCATCCAACTATGTTGTAGGTGCAATTCTAACTCAACACGGTCATCCAGTAGCATAGCATAGTGAGCACTCTCAGATATCGTCCAGAAATAACCCACCTATGACAAAGAAATGTATTCCATTGTGAAAGTCTGTCATCAATGGAAACATTACATTTTGGGAAAGGAGACAATCATCCACATTGATCAAACGCCTTTGCAGTTCATACAAACACATGGTAATTTGCAGAACGACCACCATAAAAAGTGGTTCACATACCTACAATAGGTCCATCTCAACATCAAGTATAAGACATAGAGCACAAATCATGTTGCTAACTTCCTCAGTTGACCTCCCGTGGCTGCACTTACCACTGTGCTCCATTCATGTGGGCATGAGGCATCTGAGTGGCCAAAAATTTATTAGCAAGATCCTGACTTCACCACCACCTATCAAATATTGGGTACATGTGTGAATATCACCAATTTTCACATTCAGGATGGACCATTATGTCATCTGGGATACCTCTGTGTTCCTCCAAGCGAGCGTGCAAAGATGATTTGGGAGGCTCACTATAGTCGGATGGTAGGACATTTTGGCATGGAGAAAATTGTGGTCTTTCTATAGAAACATTTTAATTGGCCAAAACTTCGACAGGACGTCAACACCTATATCATATATTTCACTACCTGTGTCATTGCCAAGCCAGCCATAAATAAGCAAGGCTTATACACCCCTCTTCCTACTCCTGAAAGGCCTTGGGAATCCATCTCGATGGATTACATGTCTATACTTTCGTCCACCAAGAAAGGAAATGATTGTGTATTTGTGGTGGTGGATTGATTTTCGAAGATGGACATTCTCACAGCCTACAAGAAGAGCATCACAATGGTATATACTTCCAAGCTCTTCCTCGAACGAATGTGGGTCCATTTTGGGATAACATAGACCATCATCTCTGATCGGGATAACAGGTTCCTCACCACATTTTGGTCGAGTCTCTGGTCACTGTTGGACACCAAGCTCACTAAATCCACTACCTTCGACCCTCAAATCGATGGCCAAATAGAGGTCGTCAATCAGATGATTGTGCACATCCTATGCATGTATAACTCTAAGAATCCACATACATGGGATGGGAGTCTTCCCTATGTTCAACAAAACTACAACAGGGCGCTCCATAGCTCCATTGGCCATATACCATTTCAGGTGGGGCTAGGATTCCAACCCTTGGGTTCCATTGATGTTGCACTGACTCTTGCAACCACACAGACATAATGTTCTCATGTTTATTCTAAGGCCGACAAAGCCACCACATTCATTGAGTGGATTCAACACATCCTCCAATAGGTCCATGAGATTTTGCATAAATTCAATGCTAAGTACAAGCAATTCCATGATCAACATTGAGTACCGCACAAGTTTCAGGTGGGAGATGAGGTTTGGTTACATTTGCATAAATAACGCCTTATAGGGCCCCATCGAAAGCTTCTTCCACTTCGCAATGGGTCTTACATTATTACCAAGGTTGTGGGTGGTAATGCTTTTGAGCTCAACACTCTCTGCTTCCTTGGTTTGCACCTAGTATTCAATGTGGACCTCCTCCGACCATATTTTCCACCATTATTGGACACCTCAGAGATCGCATAACAGTTGAGACCAACAGAGCTCAACTCTGACTGCATGAAACATTCATCCACTGATCAGATAGTGGACACACATGTCAAGGGAACTCGCTAGTAGAGGATCCAGCTTTATCAGGTTGTCAAGGCAGGGCAGCTCTTGCACCAAGGCAAGTAGCTCAACTGAGGCCAAATTCAATAGAAATTTCCTCACCTGATAGGAGCACTCAATGCAATGGAAAGCAATGCTTCCTAAGCGGGGAGAATTGATCCAAGTGGATATTGGTGGCCACCCACCTATTCCAACTAGCTCCTCTTGACAGTTTTTAGTTCAACACATTTCTCTATAATTATGACATTTATTTTAATTGTGGGCTATTCACTTCCGGGGCTATCTTGAATCCCTACACATCATCCAGTTGGATATTGGTGGCTGTCCACCTATCCCAACTGGCTTATTTTGGAATTTTTCATGTCAGTACATCTTTTTGTACTTTGAGGTCTATTTTGGGGCTCTAAACAATGTTTTTTTGGCTTTCCACGATCAAACTATAGATGGAGTTAAATTTTGAGGCCATAATGTGTATTTCTCAAAAAGACCTTTCCAACGGGCTATAACACACCTAAAACAGAGGTCGTATGAAAACGTTACGACCCCGGGAAGTTGAGGTACCAACTTACCCATCAGGGCCCACATAACTTTTGGTGTTTCATCTCTTAGGATTAGGTTTTTGGATGTCTAGGGTTTTTGCATTCATGAGTAATGTTAAAAAGGAATCTGGAGCCTCATTGTAATCATTCTGCTCATATGGATGTGCGTAGCAGCCACATCTCTTCTCATAGATATATGCCACCATTCGAGCAAGCTATTTTTAGTTATGTAGTTTTACAGTTTCAACCTATTTTATTTATTCAATAGAAGTTATTGTTCACTGGATATATGTTATTGTTCTTCGTATATCTATGTTATTGTATTCAGGTTGTTATTCATTTCGTTCCGCTCATAAATATGGATCAAGATGGATACAACTTAGTCATTCTTGGAATCCTACTATACATCAAGGCCTTCTCCTTGTTTCTAATCCAATATTTCTTCCACTCCCTTGTGTTGGGTATGTATTATATTCTTTGCAAAATTTATCCCTTGTAATGTACACTGGTATGGGAGCAAAGGGGGTTTGGGGGGTGCTTTGCACCCCCTATTCGAAAGGTTTGCAAGAGTCCAGGAGAGGAAGCCCCTCAAAAAAAAAAAAAAACAGGTCTTTTTTTTGTGGTTTTTTGCATGAGTTTTGTTGTTTTTGTGGTTTTTTGCATCAGTTTTGCTGGTTTTTCAGCACATGGTTTTCACCAATGGTTTTCTAATTCCGGTTAAGGAATTAGGGTTGTTGACTAATCCAAGTCAATGGATTAGGGGTTTGGATGCCACGAGATCCTATATGTACATTGTATTGTAAACAATGAAGAAAATGATGAATAAAGAATATTAGAGGTGCGTCTCTAAACATGTTGGTTTGGAGTAATTTATTGTCCAAGGTTAAAATCTACACCTTGGATTCCTTAACTCTATTCCTTGTTTTGCTTTTCTATATGGCCTCATAATTCCAATCTCCACTCCTATAGGTAATATCCATCTCTAGCCTCTATAGTCCTCTCCTCTTTTTTTATATTCTTTTTCCTTCATTTAATTCACCACTCTTAACTAGTCCTTCCTCTTGTCATTCTCAGCCCCACTTCCCTTTCTCATTTTAACCTTATCTCCACTATATCTTCAACTTATATCCAGACCATACTTCTGCCAAGTACTTAGTTTCCTCCTTCCAATATTTTCACCTTGTAATTAATTTCCTCCTTCATTTATTTCCAACAACCAACAACACTCTCTTTGTAATCTCTCATTCTATCCCCAACAACCAACAACTCCCTTTTTGTAATCTCTCATTCTATCCCCTTGGCTCCACATTATTTCCATTTCTTTTTCCACTTCTTTCAATCCTGATCTTAATATCCCTCTTTTTACACACCATGCAAAAGCATCGCTCCTTCACCGTGAGGCCACGATGTTTTTTCAATTTTCAGCCATGTCGCATCTTCACAACTTTTACGATGTTGCAATGTATTGCAACTTTGAAAGTTTTACAACGCTGCAATGTATTGCAACAGTACAACTTTTGATGCTGCTGCATATTATAACCTTTGGAGTTCTAAAAATTTAAACCCAACCTTTGGAGTTCTAAAAAAATTAAGCCGATTGCAATATTTCACAAAAAAGTGAACTTTGACACACTACAAAACACTTGAAGTAAGCTGATGAGATTACAATAATCATTGACATGCATTGTGTAGTTAGTTTGTCTTTCATGCTGATATACTGTTATAGTAAATTTGTCATAGCATTTTTAAAAATGACTTGGAAATCAGTTTTTATAAACTGTTATTAAAGTTATCAGTTTGAAATTTGTCCGGACAAAAAAATTCAGTCATGTTAAGGGTTGGTGTGGTTCAGGTGAGTGTGATCTTCTAGTGATTTTAATGACTCAAATGTCCATGAGTTGTCGTCTACCACAAGCTAGTCCAACATGTCACGAACAAACTAACAAACAAAAAAACAGTGAAGATTTGAGATGATCTAACCATACCCATGTAATGCATGAACTTGACGTGGAATTGTAAATGAAAATTTCAAGGTTAAATGATAATGAATATATTCATGATAACAATGAATCTGTCGAAAAGCTCAGCAGAAAATTATAAGAGTTACTAGTTACACTTCTATGAAGTATTCATCTATTCCAGAATCATGAGCTTATTGGCATAATCCTAGCAGTGTGGATTACGACGTGCTGGAGAGGAGTTTTTTATATTCTAAGTGCGGCATTTAAGAGGATTTAATGTGGACTCCACCACCTTCACGTCAATAGAACTGTCGTCCTGGGGCACCAATGCTGCTCCACCTTTGACAATAATCTGTTAATTGGAGCGGTGCTTTTATCAGTATAGTTCAGAATACCAATATTCTCTTGAAAAAAAAAAAAGCAAGAATGATAACATTACTGTTTTGAATTCCAATATTCTCTTTTAAAAAAGCCAGAACGATAACATTCTGTCAAGTTGAAATGTGCGGAACAACTAGTAGTAAAGTTAACCTATATACGCCCAGGTGTATACCATACTTTCAGTCTGTCATTGAATCCCATGAAGTTGATTCCGGAGTTTTATGCTGTAACCGGTTCAAAATTGTGCTCATATTTTTTATTTTAAAAAATGGGCTTATGCTAGTGCGGGTGTAGATGGATTGGTAAGTACCATGTAAATGAAAGGAAACATGTAAAAAAAGATTTCAAGTTCGATTCTCACCCCGATTTACTTATACTCCATTCTTATAAATTATAATGATATCGGACTTTTCATTCTTATGGATTATAGTGGTTTCGAACCTTTCTTTCTTTCATTATCAGAAGCCTTCTCAATTCAAAAAATACAAAAAATAGAATTAAAAAAGATAACTTGTTCTCAGAAAAACTTATCTATCTCATCCACAACAGAATTGTTGAAATTCTCAGAAAAAGCAACCTTTGGGAATGTTATTGCACTTGATATTGCAAGCTGTGGTAAGCCACAATAATGGTTGAGTGCAGAAAGAAGATGGCCATATCATTCTACGAACACTTCATCCACTGCAACAGTCAGTCACCTTGCTACATATATTCAGAAAGATCACAATGCACAGGATACTTCAAAAAGAAAAGATAGAAGCATCACCGAAAGCACGCAGCCGTAGAAGTGCTGGGTACAGAGAAAATGTGGCACGTCAATGTGTACAGGAGTTGGGAAGAGATACAGTTGGCACCCTGCGATGGAAATGCTCCCATCCTAGTTGACTATTATAATGGCATCCAAGAATCCGCTGTATGTTTCCAATGTATGGAGATGGCACCTGAGCTTTCTGTAGGCTGTATATTTTTCTGTTCTATGTATCCTTTGTGCCATGGGTTTCTTTGAAGATTGGTTTACAGGAATGGCTCTAAATATCATGTCCGTGATTCGTGTTTTTCGTTAATTTAGGATTTTCATGCACTTGATAGTTAATTATGCATTGGAATTTACACATTAATTTAAGATTTTTTTTTAGTAAACGTGTCACTACACAGAAGTCAAACAAGATGAGCAAATAATATTTATTTAATATGTAGATTAAAATTTGAATAAATAAGTTGTGAAAATAATTATTTAATATTTTAATATATACTACTATAGGGTGTACTATATATATTATATAGTGGTTACTAAAGTGTAATATATTAAAAAATATATTAATATATTTAATAATATTAATATTTTTTAATACTTTAATATTAATGTATATACTATATATATAGTATATAGTGGTTACTAAAGTGTAATATATTAAAAAATATATTAATATATTTAATAATATTAATATTTTTTAATACTTTAATATTAATGTATTAAACGAGTCTAGATTCATTTTAATTCTAGATTTATTAAACACTAAGAGGGAGCAAATTTCTTTAGGTGATTTTTCTTTTAAAGTGTAAAACTTGAAGAAAAGTTAAAGGTCTACATTTTGAGATGGATCTAGACTGGTATAAATAAGATAAAAAAATAATTGTGTGGAGAGACTCTAGAGCCTAGTATGCTAGAGATGTTCATGTAACATTACACATTAAAATAATAATCAATAAAACATTAAAATAATAATAATAATTAATAATTAATAATAAAAAAATAATAATAATATATTACAATATTAAAATAAAAAAATAATATATTGATATATATTCCCCTCGCTGGGGTGCCACCTGGACAAAATCTGAGGACACATGGAACCAAGCGGCTAGGGGAGTTATTAACCTTGGCCACCATCCCACAGCCATCAACTTCCGCATGGCTCACACCATGCTGAAATTTATGGTAGTGCGTCTGGCTAGACATGCTAGGTTAATGGTTGCACGAGCAAGCTAGACCAGGCATACCAGGCCTAGGTTGCATGTCAACTCGGATTCAATGGAAAGAGGGGCTATCAACTCAGGGGTGTGCAACAATAAACGGGCTTTCGCCTTGGTGTATTCCTCCATTCTCCATCTGCCTTGGTGTATTCCTCCATTCTCTCTCTTCGGCTCTTTTGAACGCTTTTGCATTGTTGCCCTCTGTGTTTTTTTCTTGGGCACTCTCACCACCTACCATGGAAATTATGTTAGCCATGATACCCTCTTCCTACTACACTCGCTTGGCCCTCACAAGCTCCTTCTCTGCATTTCCACTAGTGTCTTCTCTCGTTTTTCCCAACACCATCTCTCTGCCTCCCTACCCACAACCCATCACCTCTATACTCTTCCCAGCATGCCCAAAGAAAGAGGGAAATCCAAGAGGGGCACGGGTTATTACAACACCCTCTCCCAATGCATCGACTCTCCCCCTCCCAATTGGCTCTCATTGCCCATTTCACAAGCCCATGATACACCAACCAGAGGTTGCAGGAGGCATCTCCGTCCACTCCTCTTCAGCTCCATGGCATCAGCCTGGTGAAGGAGGAAGTGTCACCTTCGTGCGTGCACATTCCTCCCTCTACCCCTCATTTTCTCCATGGCCTAAGCTGGGTTAAGGAGGAAGCGCCACCTTCATCCACATGCATTTCTCTGGCCACCAGTCTCTTTGCCCCCAAAAAACTCAATCCACAAGACCCCTACTATGGAGCTGGTAGCTGTATTGTGGAGGAGGAAATCCCCCCGAGATGGCATCTGGAGGAAAATGCAGTGGTTTCCAATGAGAACACCACAGAGGTCACTAGCGAGGGAAAGGAGGAGGAGGAGCCTCAACAATTTGCAAATCGCCTCACGGAGGAGCACCTCCAACTCCTCTTTGAAATCAGGCAGAAACAAGACAATCAGATGCACTCTCAGAGCATCCTTGGCCAAAGAATCGGCATCCTGTTCGACGCACTAGCATATGCTCATGCGTGAACTAGATGCCCAACATCCGGCCAGTGGTTCACCCCGGTCTACAACATTCATGGACAACCAGGCTCAGCGATGGAGTGAAGTCTCCAGGTTACTGTTCTTTGTTAATTCCAGTTGCAGGATTAATTTCTTAGTTTACTATCACAACAGGATAGAAGGACACACAGTTTTCCCCTACATTGTTTATGTAGTTTTGTTCATAGAAGTTATGTCAATGGTTGGTCTTAGAGACCACTCGAATATTGTATACACATTTTTGTTTATGCAGATAGGATGCAGAATTTTGTTTAAGCAGTTTTGTTCAAACAACTCTAGCATATAGGATGATGTGTCAAACTTAGAACATTTACGAGCCACAGATTCTGGTTTCCCTTTTATGACAAAAC
>SNQJ01S0010722.1:0-12841 GCA_010110895.2 Picea sitchensis | reverse complement strand
CTTTAGCGCAAGTTCAGAAAGACCTCAAGGACCACATAAGTACTACAGAAAAGGAAAATCTCTCTCTACAAGAAAAATGGGATGAAGATAAAGAAACGCTACAAAAAAACAAGGAACATTTGCTCGTAGAGAAACTCGAAGTACGGGAAAGGGTTCACAACGCACTTCACTCTATGATAGTCATAGAAGTGAAAACTGAGGAATAAGTCCCACATCAGGTGGCGCCACTCGAAGAAGTATTCCAGCAGCTTCAACAAGGCATTGCAGATCTGGAATTTCATACAGTGCCCAAAACTCCTCAAGAAATTAGAGACCTAAGAGAGGCAACTGCTCACAGCGTAGTTGGTAGAATGAAATCCCTTGCCTTGGAGTGAAAGCGGCTGAGCTCCAGGAGCACTCAGACATATGAAAACCTTACTGAAAATCCAGAGTTACAAGCACTGGAGTCGCAACTCCAGGAAGAAAAGCAACATGCAGATACGCTACATACGCAGCCGAAGGCCTTAACACCAGTTGAAAGAATGAAAAGGTTTCCAGAGCAACGGATGGCCCAACAATAGGTCCACACAATCCAAAGCAAAGTGATGGAATTCTCTCAATGACTTCAACCATTGAAAGAGAAGGCATGCCACATGTTCACTAAAGTTGAAAGCCAAGGATCCGAGTTAGAACAGGTCGTCATCACCGTAGAACAATGCTTAGAAGGGCTAGTCAATGACACACTCATCTAGGAGTTCACTGAGCAAGAGGTCGTAGCATTGCAGCAGGTTGAAGGAGCTCGAGCCAAGCTCGAGGCGTTCGAGGTAGAATTGCTCAGACTAGAGTGACTCAGGACGAGTCACAGGTGAGTGTTGGGGGCCTGTTGGCCCTTGACCAAGTTTTGGGAGCACTTGGTCATATTTGAATTTTTTTTGGACTTCGACATCCTGTCGAAGATGGAGCTCTAGACGAAGCGGAGATTGCAAAATCTCGGCCCACTTTTGGGTCCCTTTTTGAGAATATGTAATGGGAAAGGGATTTCGTCCCATGGGTTTACCCATGCTTAGGCCCATTTTGTATGTATAAATAGAAGGATAGGCAAATGTAAGAATAATAGAGAAAGGAATATTGTATCTATGTGATATAGGCTACATGCCAAGTGGGATTTGTGTGATCGAGGTGTTGTGAATTCTATAGGCTTGCAGAGCTTAGTGTAAGTCCCTGTGTGGAGATATAGAAGGATTTGTGTTGTAAGGAAAGGAAGAAGGATCTAGCGAGCTTCTCAGATCTTATGTTCTATGCGCAATAGGTTTTGGTGGCTCCATGCTTGTAACCGATTGAATACGCTAATAAATAAGAAGAGTTGGTGGACATAGCCCCAGAGTGGGGGTGAACCATGTACATCTTGTGCTGTGTGTGTGATTGATGCTTTGATCTCTGTCACTTTTATATTTTTATTTTCATTGCTGTATTAGATCAGATCTATAACTGTGCAAGGTAGATCTAGCTTGGTGAGGGATATATGAATTATGCCTTGTTGTTGTATTAGATCCACTTGATATTCCCCTGGTTGTAGACATATTTGTCCTGCAACCCCCCTCTTAGCGTTTTCGTGTGAGATTGTGTCTGCTATGTAGGTGTTGTCAAAAGGGTCAGTAGCTAGGGCTTATTGGTGCGCTCTTTGAGTGAACCGTGGGTCTGCCCTTGTGCCAACAATCCCCATGGCCGAACAACAAGTGATGGATACATAGGAATTCCCTTGACTAAGTTGATTACCTTGAAGTTGGTTGAAGTTGGTATACCCATGATTTTTGTTTCGACGTTTATGAGTATCTCAATAGGTTCTATTACTCTTTGGTCATCAAGTTTGAGGTAGTTCAATGTTAATGATAATGCAAGTCTTACCAACCGTATCCATGTGTCCCAAGGAAGGATATTTACTTGTGATACAAAATCAATGACTACATGTTCAACCATTAATCCATGGATTTCCAAGTATCCCTATGGGTCGTATTATTTATGTTTATAGGATAATTTTCTGACATATTTAGATGGTCTCTGTCCCTCTTTATATTCTTTGAGGATGTTGAGAAATTATAACAATTGAATGACTGAGTGTTTTTCTTTTAAGAGTTTTAGAAATTCTTGTACTATATCCTCATTTTGTTTTTCTCTATTTTGATGTTCTTGGTTAGTGTTTTTAAAGAATTTGAGTGCTTCCCTCATGATCTCCTCTTCTTTGTCAGGATTTGGGAATTGATTGGAGTTCCTTGTTTGTCAATTTTGTGAAGGAGTTTTATTAATATATCATCTTGCCCCTAATATTGTAACAATATGTAGATTCTTTGAGCTTAATACTTCTTGTTTTGATACTCTGTAGATAATTTCACAGTCTTTTTGTTCATTATTTTATCAAGTACTATTGGGAAATGCTCAAGTGAGTGATTGTTGACACCGCATATGTTGCAAGATTTTAAGTTGACTCGATATTTTATTGGGCAGTCAGGGATGATGTGGTCTTCTTTCCAGCAGTTAAAACAGTAGGGTCGAACTCGACCTCGACCTCGACCTCGACCACAATCCTGAAAACTACCTTGATCTTGACTGTCTTGACCTTGACCATCATAGTCACTTCTTCTTCCATAATCATCATTTTGGTTGGTTCGTTCTATATGATAAATTGTTTGCACATTTGTTCTATTCCGCACATAAATTGTTTGCACAAGTGGTTAGAAGTGGGTTATCCCTAGAATAAGGAAAGTGGGTTAAGATGGTTAAAAGGTAACCCCTTGAGGAAGCTACATGAAAGTATAAATAAGACGTAAGGTTCTCTCATTTTAATAAAACTTGAGAATATTGAGTATATACAAGTGACTGAGGTAATCAAAGTATATCTAAGCCTAATTTCATAGGGAAGGTGAAGTAAAGAAGGGTCGTTTAGGGTTGTGATAAATATTTCATCTTGAGGGTCGTTTTATTTTTGGAGTTACACTCCGTGGAAAATAGGGTTTGCGGCTAGTCCTGAAACTAGTTTAAAATAGGTGTTTAGGGTAAAAACGTCATAGCTTCTTCATAACAGATCCAAATTCAGTAATACCAAATGTATTATTTATAGACAGTCTCTAGTATTCTGTGTACCATTTTCATATCCATACAACAAAATTTCGTGTGGGGCATGCTCTACAAGTTCACTCTCTAGAATAAGCCAGAATTCAACAAGGTATGCCATTTTTTCTATAACTCCTTTTCGGAGATGTTCCAAGTGGTGAAACCTGGAGGAATTGAATAAAAGACATTGAAGAACATTGTGTACTATTTTTGTATCTTCATTCATTACAGGTACATAGTTATGATTATTTCAAGTTAGGGTTGTTGACTAAGCCAAAATTAGTCATGTGAGACTAAAGTAAAGTTTGATGAAAATGCTAGTCTCTTATTGTTGAAGTTAAGGAAGGTTTGCAGGTATGTGATCATATACACCAGGTCTATTACACAGTTACAAATCAGATTTGGATAATGAAATTGATGAGGGATTTTGGTTGAGGTACATGTTGGGTACATGGTTGAGACAAGTAGTTGATAAGTTGGCACATACATGAGGTGTATAGTTGATGATGTTGGTACATCTTGATGAGTCATGGTTTATGTGTATTTTTTGCATGATTGGTACATATTTGGTGCATGGTTGATGCACTCATTGATGGTACAGGTTGGTGCATGGTTGATGCACTTGTTTATGGTACAGGTTGATTGCAGGTTGTTTGGTACAGGTTGTTACAGGTTGGTTGGGTGCAGGTCAGTGGTACATGTTGTTATGGTGGTATATCTCACAGTGATAGTGTGACAGTGGTTCCATCATTCTACTTCTACTTCAAGGTAGTTGGATGGGGCAAGGACAAGTGGTTGTAACCACCTTTCGGTTGTAGTCAGAGAACATAGGGGGTTGTAGCCTCCTTCTAGTTGTAGCTAGAGAATTGGGGAGTTGGAGCTTCCCTCAGGTTGTAGCCTGAGAAAATAGGGGGTTGGATCCTCCTTCTAGTTGCAACTAGAAAACAAAGGAAGTTGGTGATTCCAATGAATGCAATTCTTAATGACATATAAGAAAAATCATTCTGTGGTTTTCTCCCACTTTGGGTTTCCACGTAAAAACACTTTGTGTACTGTGTATGTGTATGATTGCTCATTTTTTCATTGTTTATTTATTCTGCAACTATTGGATGATAATGCTACATTGCTTTAACACTTGCATTTTATGGTAAAAAAGGATTAAATTGATCTATTATTGATTCACCCCCCATGTCAATAATCCAACAATTGGTATGAGAACGGGTTCCTTCAGGAAAAAGTTTAACCATTGGAAGGAGATCATGGTTATTTTGAGAATGGAGTACCATTGTTTGATGGTTAGAATGGTTTAAAGTATGAGTTATGGAGTGGAAGTATGAATGTATTTTTACAGGCACAAGGGTATTATATTTGGCTATCAGTCATTACAGGATATGATAGTTCAAAAAGGGAAAAGACTGTAGCCAAGAAGCAATTGAAGAAGATAACACAATAACAATGGATTTCATCTAGGAAGGATTACCTAATTTGGTAAGAGAAAATGTTGGTAAATGTTCATCAACCAAAGAACTTTGGGATACGTTACATGAGATATATTGTTCACCCATCGAAGATTCAAAAAATGAAAAAGAAGATGCAGATACAGATCAAGAAGAATCAAGTTCACCATGTCAAATAGATTCAAAAGATGAAGAGTACATAATCAGCAGAGGTATGTTGTTTTGCTTTAATTGTGAAAAACATGGACATCTTGAAATATAATGTCATGAAGGAAATGAGACATAAAAACTAATTGAAAAGGAAGACAATTATGAAGAAGAATTGATTAGTGCTTTAGATGAACYAAGAGAAGAAAACAAGTCACTCAAGAAAGAATTGATGAAACAAAAGGAACGTGTTCACATTTTTGAAGAAGCCAAATAGGTCATCGAGAACTTAAGAACTCGGCTAGAAGAAGCCAAAAATATCGAAAAAAATCTTGAATATCAAAAGAAGTATTTGGAAGCCAACATAGTAGCACAAAAGGAAGAAGCAGAAATGAGAGAGAAGATATGGACAGATCATCTTAAGGAAAGAACTAACGATCTAAACCATCTTGAAGCGGAGTTTGGTCAAGAAGATAAAGGACTTGAACAAGAAATAATCACATTAAAAATTCATCTTGAAGAAGCAAAAAGAACAGAAGAAGTCATGAAGTCTTAGATAATGAAGAAAGAAGAAGAAGTTGAGAAGATTGAAGAAGAAGTTGTCACATTAAGAAGTAAAATCATCAAGATCAACAAGAACATTGAAGAGATAGAAACAACCACATCAGTTATAGAGAATGAAGAGAAGCACTCTAGGTTGCTAGATAAGAAGAATGAAGAAAATAGAAAGAGTTATGCAGAAGTACTCAAGTGAAGGAATCATGGTCAACCGAAATCAAAGAAAACTATTGAAGATACATCTTCAAGAAGACCATCCATGTTCAATCCATAAATAAGCTTCAATCATGATCATGATCAGTCAAGGAAGAAATTCAGAAGGACTACACCACAAAGAAGATCATTCATTGCTAGGTATGCAAATTTCTTTTATGGTCATTGCTTTTATTGTACTAATTTTGGACATAAGGTTGCAGATTATAGAGATTATAAAGGAAATGTCCAAGCAAGAAGTGCATATGTGGCCCCATGTAACATTGAATGTTACAAATGTCATAGCTATGGACACATAGATAGTGATTGTAGAAGCATGATCGATACTTCCATAAAAGAGAACACTGATATCAGATATAAGAAAGTATGGATAAGAAAATAAGAAGAATAAGTGAAAAAAGACTAGGTCCTAGAGATCACAACATTGGAAATAAAACAAGATGAAGAAAATTCCACAGAGAAAGACTTCAGATACAAAAAGGTTTGGAAAATAACTGAAAGAACAGAAGGACGGGTAAATAAGGAACATGTTCAATATATTGTACTTTCAGGCATTGTAGTGAAAGATGAATCCACAGAAAGAAATAAAGAAGTTAGAGCTTAAAGAGATGATGAATCTACCAATGAAGATGACGATGAATACACATTAGAGTAGGAATTTTTCTCATCCATCTGGCTTAGAGACTCCCAAATAATATAAATATTTGACATGGGGAGTCTATGTGATAGATGTGGAAAACCAAAGAACCATCCTTCGAGCATCTTGCATAGTTTGAGTAGACAGATCCAGAGAAGTCAGTTAATAGAAGTACAATTTGATAGATTAATCAGTTGTAGTAGTGAAGACTTCATGATAGTATAGTGATAAATTGGTCAGCATTATGGACAGTTATGTAGTAGAGTCTTGGATAGTATGGACATAGATGGATTCGTAAAAACACCTAGAAGGTTTGGAGAGATATATGACAATGGACGAGAGTGTGGATTCATAGATTGGTTCAGAGAGTGGTTCAGAGACAAAGGAACATTATCATAATGGATGAGAATTACACAAAAAATGGCTCAAACAATTCTAATGGATTCCAAATTGACATATATTTTTTTTGGACACATGTAGTGCATACAACAGTTCACATTCAAAACATAGTAACTCTTAGAAACAACAATGACAAAACTCCCTACGAGCTATGCAAAAGAAGACTATCAAATGTGAAGCACTTCAGAGTATTTGGAAGGAAATGCTACATCAAAAGAGAAGATGGAAGAATGAGAAAGTTTGACTCTCGTGTGGACAAAGGAGTATTTGTTGGTTACTCAAGTAAAAGGAAATAATACAAGTGTTACAATATGAGATTGAACAAAATTGTGGAAAAAATCAATGTAACAATTGATGAAATAGGTGGACAAGAATCAAAGGAAGAAGAAAATGAATAAGTGGAAAAACTTTACGAAGAAGAAGCAAAACTTGAAGAAGAAGTCTACATTGAACAACCAGAAGGATTTCAATTGTCAGAGAACACAAATTATGTGTGAAAATTGAAGAAGGCCTTGTATGGTATAAAATAGGATTCTAGAGCATGGTACTCTAGACTGGATAAATATCTACATCAGGCAGGGTTCAGAAAAGGAAGTGCAGAAAACAACCTCTACATCAAGGTAACTCAATATCGTATTTTATTAATTGAAGTTTATGTTGATGATATTATTTTTGGAAGTACTGATGACAGGTTAAGCTAGAAATTTGCAAAGGATATGAAGAATGAATTTGAAATGTCATTACTCAGAGAACTATCCTTCTTTCTGGGTCTTCAAATACATCAAAGCAACTGAGGAACTTTTATTTCTTAAACTAAGTATATCAGAGAAATGCTAAAGATGTTCATAATGGAAGATTGCAAACTAGTTACCACTCCTATGCAAACCAGTTGCAAGTTGAGCAAAGATGATGTTTCAAAGTCTACAGACCAGAGGCAATACAGGTCAATGATTGGTAGCCTACTATATGTGACAACATCTAGACTAGATGTAATGCAGGCAATTGGATAGGTGGCATGATTTCAAGCAACACCAAAGGAATCACATGTCATATCAATGAAAAGGATTTTCATATATCTCAAAGGAATATAAGAGTTTGGATTATGGTATCGAAAATGAAAGAATTTATCACTTATTGCCTACACAAATGCAGATTGGGTAGGTTGCATTGATGACCGATGAAGCACCAGTGGAGAAATGTTCTACTAGGGTGAGTTTTTAGTATCTTGGCTAAGCAAGAAACAATCATAAATATCTTTATCTACAGTCGAAGTAAAGTATATTGCAGCAACATGATGTTGTACTTAGGTTCTATGGATGAAACAAACTTTGAAAAATATATAGGTTGAGTATGATGAGCCCAGTCTAATCTATTGTGATAATACAATCACCATCAATATCTCAAAGAACACGGTGATGCACTCCAAGACTAAACACATTCTAATAAAGTGTCACTTTCTACGGGAACAAGTTGCAGAGAAGAACATTAGATTTGAATATGTGGGAATAGAAGAATAAGTGGAAGACATATTTACAAAACTGCTTCCAAGGGAAGCCTTTGAGTATCTTCACTAGAGACTCGGAGTAATTTCTACTCCAAAATGAATGCTATTGAATGCTTATCTTATATATCTTAGATTTACACAAGGAAGCACCATAAAGAGGAAAATTCATGGTGGGAGATTAATTTCAGGAATATTTCAGTCACGGGGAGCAACCTCGGATGGAAATATACATTTTCTATTGATGATAAAGGGGGAGATATTTATTAGATGCAAACGTAAATGCTTAGAGAAACAACACATAGGAATGGTTCTAGAGGGAGCGATGGTCACAGGGGGAGCATGGGTGATATGAATTCATTATTGCATCCGAATGTTTCCATCAATGAAAAAGGGGTATATTGTTGATTAATTGGGTTGGTTGTTGTTAATGTCAACCCTTGAAGAAAGTCCGGTAGAAAATTCCAGTAGCACAAAGGTTTGGGTAATGGAACCAATTTTGTTTGATGGATAATGGTACGAGTTTTGATATATTTGCAGGAAAGAATATTCTAGATGGATAGTACATGTCATGCCATTTCCAGTGGTATGCGGAATGTCACATAACTCCTCATGGTTATAGAGTTATGGCCATGTGAAATTGGATAACCCTCATGAGTCATCTAGAAGCCCCAAAAGGTCAAATTAGTCAAAGTGGTTGAAAAGAAGAAATTATTTAAATAATAAAGTGAAGTGATGAGTGTACCATAAGTCAAAGTGGATACAAAATAAATTATTTAAATAATAAAGTTAATGTAGAAATTACTAAGTGGACAAGTGGTTAGAAGTGGGTTAGCCTTAAAATAAGGAAAGTGGGTTAAGATGGTTAGAAGGTAATTTAAATAATAAAGTGAAGTGATGAGTGTACTATAAGTCAAAGTGGATACAAAATAAATTATTTAAATAATAAATTTAGTGGTGAAATTACCAAGTGGACAAGTGGTTAGAAGTGGGTTAGCCCTAAAATAAGGAAAGTGGGTTAAGATGGTTAAAAGGTAATGCCTTGAGGAAGCTACATGAAAGTTAAAATAAGAGGCAAGGCTCTCTCATTTTAATCACACTTGAGAATATTGAATATGTACAAGTGAATGAGGTAACCAAAGGATATCTAAGTCGAATTTCAGAGGGAAGGTGAAGTAAAGAAGGCTGAAATTCAAGGGAGGATAAATTATTTTGATGATGCTTTCTAAGATATGTTATTTACAGGTCATCTCACCATTTTTGCAATAAATTTTGTTCTAGAATGCTTTAGACTGTGAAATTGGGAGGCAGTTGAGAAAACATATCCAAGTACATGTAATAAATATTTCATCTTGTGTTTCATTGTATTTTTGGAGTTACACTACGTGGAAAATAGGGTTTGTGGCTAGTCTTGAAACTAGTCTAAAACAAGTGTTTCGGATAAAAACGTCATAACTTCTTCATAACATATCCAAATTTAGTAAGACCAAATGTATTTTTTAGTGTACAATATTTAGTATTCTTTGTACAATTTTCAGATCCATACAACAAGTATTTTGTGCGAGGAACACTCTACAAGTTCGATCTCTAGAATAATCCATAATTCAACAAGGTATGCCATTTTTGCTATAAGTCCTTTTCTGAGAGGGTCCAAGTAGTGAAACCTGGAGGAATTTCATAAAAGACACTGAAGAAAATTGTGTACTATTTTCATATCTTCATTCATTACAAGTACATAGTTATGATTATTTCAAGTTAGGGTTGTTGACTAATCCAAAATTAGTCATGTGAGACTAAAGTAAAGTTTGATGAAAATGATAGTCTCTTGATGTTAAAGTTAAGTAAGGTTTACAAGTATGTGATCATATACACCAGGTCTATTATAGAGTTACAAATCATATTTGGATGATGAAATTGATGAGGTCTTTTGGTTGAGGTACATGTTGGGTACATGGTTGAGACAAATAGTTGACGAGTTGGCACATACATGACGTGTATAGTCGATGATATTGGTACATCTTTATGAGTCATAGTTTATGTGTATTTGATGCATGATTGGTACATATTTGGTGCATGGTTGATGCGCTCGTTGATGGTACAGGTTGAGGTACATGTTGGTGCATGGTTGATGCACTTGTTTATGGTATATGTTGATTACAGGTTGTTTGGTACATGTTGTTATAGGTTGGTTGGTTGCAGGTCATTGGTACAAGTTGTTACAATGGTATATCTCACAATGATATTGTGGCAGTGGTTCCATCATTCTACTTCTACATCAGGGAGGTTGGATGGGGAAAGGAAAAGTGGTTGTAGCCACCTTTTGGTTGTAGCCAGAGAACATAGGGGGTTGTAGCTTCCTTCTAGTTGTAGCTAGAGAATTGGGGAGTTGGAGCTTCCTTCAGGTTGTATCTTGAGAAACTAGGGGGTTGGAGCCTCTTCCCAATNCAGGTTGTTTGGTACATGTTGTTATAGGTTGGTTGGTTGCAGGTCATTGGTACAAGTTGTTACAATGGTATATCTCACACTGATATTGTGGCAGTGGTTCCATCATTCTACTTCTACATCAGGGAGGTTGGATGGGGAAAGGACAAGTGGTTGTAGCCACCTTTTGGTTGTAGCCAGAGAACATAGGGGGTTGTAGCTTCCTTCTAGTTGTAGCTAGAGAATTGGGGAGTTGGAGCTTCCTTCAGGTTGTATCTTGAGAAACTAGGGGGTTGGAGCCTCTTCCCAATTGCAACTGGAAAACAAAGGAAGTTGGTGCTTCCAATGAATGTAATTCTTAAAGACATATACGAAAAAAAATTCCGTGATTTTCTCCGACTTTGGGTTTCCACGTAAAAAAAATGGTGTACTGTATATGTGTATGATTTCTCATTTGTTCATTGTTTATTTACTCTACAACTATTGGATGATAATGCTACATTGATTTAACACTTACATTTTATGGTTAAAAAAGATTAAATTTCTCTATTACTGATTCACCCCCCCTCTTAGTAATCCAAAAAAATCATCATCTTGATAATACAAGTAGCCTTCACATCTCTTATAAGAGATATGCTGCCACCATTCTAGTGAGTCTTTCACTCTATATTTTTACAGTATTTATACATTTTGGCTCATTAATACAAAATTGTGTATTACTATATCTCTGTGTTTATGGTTGCATCTTTGATACATTTATTTTATATTATTGGAAATCTGAGATATCTCTGTACATTTCTTTATTATATCTCCACTCTCATTTCATGTTGAAAATAATATGGATCAGTGGTATCAGAGCAGGTTGCTCTTGATCATTTTGTTCAGTGCATGTCCTCGACGAAGTCTGAGTATAGCAATTTGGGTCTCGATATTGTCTCTATTGAAGACAATCGCTCTCGCATGACCAAGAAAACCTCCATGGCAGAAGAAAAGAAAAATGACAGAGCATATGATTCTATTAATATGTTGCTTGAGCAAGCTCTTATGTGATAGAGGGAAGAAATGATGGAGAATTTTTCCCACATCCTTCAACATCTGCCAGTAAAAACAGGATAGTATTCATCAAGTGGCCACTTTGGAGGAACCTCTCCTTTCAAGGTACAAGTTAATTTTGATATTCCCATATTTGAAGGACAGATAGATGCGGTTTCCCTAGAAAAATGGTTAAATCTGCTAGAAGGTTATTTCTCTGTTCATAATTTCTCCGACAGGGAAAATATTACATTCACACTCCTTAAGGCTCTCCCCCATGTCAAACATTGGTGGGAAACTTATTGGGAGAATATTTCCACAAAGGATTTGGGATTATATGGGGTCGAGCCCACTTAGGGTTGTTTTTGAATGCGGTAAAGGAACAATATTACCCTGTTGGAAATTATGAGGACCAATACATGAGATGGACCACACTACGGTAAGAGAGGGGCCACCCAGTACCAGAGTTCACTAATACCTTCCATACCTTGCGCACCAAGATGGGTATCAAAGACTCTAAATGACCTTTGGTTCTAAAATACCTTGGGGATCTACACAAATACATCCAAACTGAAATGGATTTTCTGGACATCTCATCACTTGGTGCGGCTTATCGATATGATGTTAAAATTGCGTAGAAACTTAAGCACTAGAACAAACGAGAGTTAAGGTTTGCAAATCTGCAACAACCAAAGTATGATAAAGATGACCCTAACAAGTAGTCTCCAAAAAACTAGCCCAAGCCACAGGAAAAGAAGGGTCACGGAAAGACGAAGAAGGACACTAGAAAATGGTGTGATTTCCACAAAATCCCTTGGCACAACACCGATGAATGTTGCTCAAAACAGTCATTGGTGGTTGATATCAAAGACAAGGAGTCGAACCCTGATTTGAAATCTGATTCAGAAAATGCTGATAGAAGATAGATCATCGAAGAAGACCCCACAACTATTGTCGTGACCGCAACAATTCAACCAGAAGAACCAACAGATCCTGAAGAGGGGGAGCACCTTTTTCATTCACAAATGTGGGTGAAGGGGATCCTGCTACATTTTATTGTTGATAGCGGAAGCCAGAATAATCTCATCTCAGCAGAGGTCATCAAACAATTGGGATTATTAATAACACCACACCCGCAACCATACAACATCGGGTGGCTTCGCCAGGGACGAGATATTTGTATCAGCTAGCAGTTTCAGTTTTCATACAACATCCATCCCTTCAAGGATGATGTATTATGTGATGTTTTTGTGCTGGATTTTTATGATGTTCTCTTGGGCCAACCATATATGTGTAAGTGCCATGCTATTTATGAGTCTCGACCCCGTAGTGTCATTGTTACTATGGGGGGTCATCTCTACATGATACCAGAGGTAATTCCAACTATTG
>SNQJ01S0010721.1:184923-199877 GCA_010110895.2 Picea sitchensis | reverse complement strand
GCATTTTATGTCTTTATCCTAAGTCCTTTTGGAAGGACATGTGAATTCCCAAATGGTGGGAGGAACGCGTGCTGGTGGAACACATGCAGTTCCAGGGGTGACAAGTGTCAACCCTGGTGCATGCAAATATAATAGCCGAGATGAACCGTGGAGGGGGATTCTTCTCCATTCTACCCGACCGTCTGAGCGGGAACCCATCCGACCTTTGCAAGAATACCCTCATACAATCCTGAAATAAAAATGGTGAGACTATCCCGTGATTGCTGAACCTGTTTGGGGAAGCGCATGTTTGTTTTTCCCAATTGGCTGTTGCGGCCACGCCGTGCTGGAATGCGCATGGAATACTGGCCAGAGTAAGCTCATGCTGAGCTTGTGTATGAACTCTCTTCTGGTGAGGGAGGCGTCTGTGGTTGGAAGAGGCAGGTTGTCAGGCCTGTGAGCAACTCTTTCCAGGTGAAAGAGCTTGCTGGGAAGTGGTTTCTTCTAGAGAGTGCCTAGCACCAGCTACGGGCTCTGAGACTTCCTGATCCGGCCTGTTGCTGAGGCCCAGAGAGGGAGGTTAGCACCAATGGACTGTGCGTGTGAAGGTGTATACTCCCGGGCGGAACAAGCATGTGGGGAATGCGAGTCTGGTAGTAGTGGGTGTAAGATGGCATCTTTGGGAAGAATCCTTCCAGATATTTCTATGTTGTTTTCCCTGTAACCTCAGCCTAGCCTAGGATTCCTTGCCTTGGGGTGGAGTTCAGTCCCAGCTCGGGGGTGACCCACTGTTGAGATGATGAGCAGTGTGGTCTAAGGCTGGGAGGTTCGTGGAAGGCCTGCACTTGGTTGGTGGATTTCACCACTGTTACAAGATAAGTATCTAACTATGTTCTTATCACATTTTGGCATGACTGTGCTGTATATATATATTATGTATCATGTTTTCCGCTGTGTATATGAATTGATATGAAAAGCTAATTGTTTGTTGATTATGGCAGTAATTCAGATGAATACTCTGTGTTGAATGTGTTTAATTGCTAAATGCATGTGGCGTATATACTGGACTGTATGTGTTATGTAAATCCAACGTAAGTGTGTACAGATTGTTATATTGCGCGTTAAAGGTACACTACATGAAGCAACACCCTGAGGTACTCTACTTGTCCACTGCGCTCCCTACCTAATCAGAATCAGCATATCCCTGCAATCTCATATCAATATTGGAAGCATATCTCAGGTCATATCCAACTGTGCCTCGCAAGTATCTCAACACATGCTTCGCAGCTACCCAATGCAACTGTCTCGACTGACTCATGAATTGGCTAAGTGCACTCACTGCATAGAAAATATTTGGTCTGGTATTAACCAGATACATCAATGATTCAATTAGTTGTCTATACATAGTCGGATCAATCAAGTCTGAATCAGAAGAAGGCTCACTTAACTTCTTCAGATTCGACACCATCGGTGTGTCCATGGACTTACAATCCAACATCCCAATCTCCTCAGAATCTCAACTGTATACTTCCCCTAACTCACGAAGATCTCATCGGTTCTCTGCCACACCTCTAGTCCCAAGAAATAGTGCATCATGCCAAGATCCTCATTTCAAACTCAGAGGCCAACTCATATTTGCACCAAGCAATGAGGCTCTCTACTCCGGTAAGAAATAAATAATCAACGTACAGGATCAAAATCAGGGACTCACCGTCAACAATCTTATAGTACAGGTTGGCATCAGCAACATTCTTGCTGAAACCCAAACTCATCAAGTATCCATCAATCCTCGCATACCAAGCTCGAGGTGCCTACTTGAGTCCATATAGGGCCTTCTTCAACCTACACACATGGGACTCCTTCCCATGAATCACGAAACCATTTGGTTGCTCGATGTACACCTCTTCCTCAATCTCTCCATTGAGGAAGGTTGTCTTCACATCCATCTGATGTAGTCTCTAACCCATGGTTAAAGCAAGGGCAATGATCGTCTGAATGAAGGTGTACCGAGCAACAAGAGCAAATGTCTCCTCATAGTCTATTCCCTCTAACTGAGAGAATCCTCTAACCACAAATCTAGCTTTGTGATTCTCGATGCTCCTGTTAGTTGCATGTTTGATCTTATAGATCCACTTGGAAGTCACCACAGCCTTCCCCTTAGGTCTCGAAACAATATCCCACACATCATTCTTCATGATGGACTGATACTCCTCCATCATGGCATCTCTCCATTCCTACTGACTAGATGCCTCCTCATAACAGGAAGGCTCAGTATCAATGATGTGACTCATCACTGCAACATAGCTCGAGAATCTCTGGGGTTTCTTACTTTCTCTTAAAGTACCACAGGGAGTTGCATGTCCCTCTGCCTCCTGCAAAGTCTAATGAGCCCATGCAGGCCTCTTTCGGCCTACTGCAATATCTCTAGGAACATCAACAGGATCAATTGGATCAACAGGCTCAACTATCTCAATGGGCTCAACTAGCTCCCTCTGAACTGCTGAAGGGTGAGGGGGAGAAAACACCATCTCTTCCTGACTCTCACTATCAATCTCCATGTGAGATCCTCTAGATCTCCTGAAGGCTACTTCCTCCTCAAAGGAAACATACCTGCTTAACTTAATCTGTCTCTGACCTAGGATGTAGATCCGATATGCCTTCAAAGACACATTGTACCCAACAAATGTACGCTTCCTGCATGAAGGGTCTAACTTCGTTCTTTTCTCCTTGGGTACGTAAACGTAAACAGGGCACCCAAATATCCTGAAGTGTCCAACCTCAGGCTTCACTCCGGTAAAAGCCTCCTCGGGAGTCATGTTCTTCAAAATCCAAGTTTGAAGATCACATAGTATAAGTATCCACTCAAGGAAGCAACTATCATAGGCCCACGCAAATCTGAATGCCCAAGTCCAAGATCCTCTTGGATTTGTTGTCACTGCTCGGAAAAGATCGCTTGGCATCCTTGCCAAGAGCACAACCTCTGCAAATGCCATCATGCTCTACACGGAGCTCTAAAAGACTTGTCACCATCTTCCCTAGAGCAGGAAGAGCTCTATAATGCAAATGAGCAAGTCTCTTATGTCATAACTCACTCAGACTGGTAGAATCATGCATCAAGGCCTGAACTAGTCAAACAGTCAATCTATACAAACTCCTTGTCTGGTCAGACTGCTTTATATCTCAAACTAGAGACTATCTAATATGATGTCTTCTGCAACTCTCACTATAGCTCCCTCTCAGAGCTATCACCGGTGACCTGCCTCCATGGTAACCTGCCTGGAACAAGAAACAAGAACAACAACATCTACATGGAAACCTCCATGGGATTTAACAAGATAACTTGCCCGGAACAAAGTCAACAACCAAGAATATCTCCTAGAGGAGATCAATTTAGATTGCAAACAAGTGCATCTCATAATGATCATAACGTCAATAGACCAGAATGCAACATAAGATCGCAATAATGTCATAACATCTAGAGGCATATCAAAACAATCAAACCCGAAGTCTTCACTTCCAGGGAGGGTGCATTGTTTCTCTGAATGTACTGGATCTGAGATCCCTTTGGATCTACATATTGTCGCTTGGACAAAAGATCCCTTCTCCTGCAAACACCCTCATGATAATGATACAATTTTAAACATATACAAGTGCATACCTATGAAATTTGTAACACCATCCAACTTGTCTTCTAATCTCAAGACTTGTACAACTGGCAACTGCAACTACAATTGGCACGAAGCAGCCGGCACTGCAACTGCAACTACAACTGGCCACTGGTAAATCTCACGATCTTCCTTCCAGCGATTAGACTGTTCTAAAGGAAGCCTGCTCTGATACCATATTGAATTTTCATTAGTTTCGTTAACATTAGATTTACCATAGCAATTTAATCTTCTTTTTGCATGCTCGTTTCACCATAGGCAATGCTACACCATCGGCACCTATGCATGCCTTCCCCCAAGATAAGCATATATTGCAATATAAAGCAGTAGTTTATACTGGGAAACCCTTCTACACAAGGGAAGAAAACCCAGCAAACTTTTCTTATAGAGAATATCCTTGCCAAGAACCAACTCTATCTACTAGAGCAAAACCAACAAAGAAGAATAATTATCTCCACAAGACATAACCCAATAATGCAACAGCATCAAACCCTAGCTAGAGCGCTAGAGTATTTGGCCTCCACTAGCGTACCACCAAGAGAAAAGATGAACCAGCCAACCTGCTCCCTTCTTCCTTTTGAACTGCAACTGCTACTGTAGCTCTCCATTAGACTTGTGCTCTAGATGAGTGGAGAGTGTGACAAATGAGGAAGGTGTCACCTTTATTTATACTGGATTGGGCAGGTGTAATTTCCAGTAGGGCCGACTTGTCTTCCTGGAAAATATGTTTTCTCTTTGTCTTTTTCCTATGGGGTCGACTTCTCTTCTGGAGCATTATATTTCTTCTTTATTATTTTCTGTGAGACCGACTTCTCTTCTGGGATCTTCTTTGACTTCTTGGCATCTTCATCTTTAAGAAAAGTTGTCTCGGAGGTGAATACCTCTCGCTGCTACCAAAAACATCAACAATAATGTCTCTAATTATGTGGCCAACTGTGGGATGTTAATGGAAAGGCACCCCATATTGTTCTAAGCTCCATGTGTCGTCCATTGTATCAATTCAATGATTGCAGATGTGGGCAAAATCTACTTTATCAAGAAGGGCATTGATTTAGCTAGGAGCATCACAAAATTCATATATAACCATGCACTTGTTCTTATCCTAATGAGGAGATTCACAAGAAACAAGGAATTTATGCATCCTTCCATCACATGTTTTGCCACCCACATCATTTCTCTTCAATCTCTCCTTCATTGTATGTTGGTCCTTGTAGGTGAAGAGGATGTTCATTTCCAATGAGTGGCATACTAGTACATTTAGCAAGAAACAATAAGGGCAAGCCATTGCTAAACTAATGTGCCAAGATTCCTTCTAGGCGGGAATGGAGGAGGTTTGCAAGGTTAGCGAACTTTCGCTAAAGGTTATTCTCTTGGTTGATGGGGAAACTCCCACAATGGGCTACTTGTATAAGGCCATGGATAGGGCCAAAGAAGCTAATTGATCTTATTATGAGGGCAAAGGTGATCTTGGATATGAAAAATATCTAATGATTTGGGATTCGATTGATGAGCAGTGGAAAAAGATGCTCCATCGTTCCATTCATGCAACAATGCTCATCCTCAACCTCACTTTTGCTTACTCATGTGGTTATGATTTCAATGGCAAGGTTACGGAAGGGGTCCATAATTGTCTTTGGAGGTTTGTCCCTAATTCAAATGACCACATAACCATTAATCAAGAGATGGAGTTGTATAAGAAAGCCAATGGACTATTTGGCTTTGACACAATTGTCCAAGAAAGGAAGACTCTAATTCCAAGTAAGAAATTTGAATTTGAAATTTATTTTCTTTATTTCCTATTTGCTACTGGTTGAATTGTACTTTAAGTCTTTTCTTTTCTTTTATTATTTGTTGTAGAGGTTTGGCAGAGAAATTATGATAGAAAAGCACCACTTTTGTGGAATTTGTCATTCATGTGCTTAGCCAAACCTGTAGCGCTTTGGGTTGCAAGTGCAATTTGAGTGTATTTGAAAAAATACAGATAAAGAAGCACAACATTTTAGAAATTAATTATTTTTATGATTTATAAACATATATCTTATGACCCTCAAGACTCATTAAATTTAAAATGAACCTCTTAGAAGTTAGATAAGATAATTTTATTAATGTTCGAATAATGACCACAAAAGTAGGTCAAAGGAACTGTGGAATACAATGATGTCAATATAGTGCAGGAGTACCAAAAGGTCTCATATAAAAGACGAGATGCAGAAAGTAAAGTCCGATAAGGTAGAGTAGTAGAGAGTGAGATCTACTCTGAGGCATGAAGAATCCTCGACCCCGAGTTCAAAGACCTGCTCTGATGATGAGATGTATCGTAGGAGAAGATCTATGGACAAGAGGAACCAGAAGAAAAGAAGTAGGTCTGTCATGGAATGGACCCATCTCTCCTACCATCCGAGGTCAAATGAAGAAAGTTGAGTATAGTCAGGTGTCATGAGAGGGAATTGGTGGGGTTCCTGGATCGTCCGCTGCATCGTTGACTGGTAGATGTAGTGCACCGACAAGGTTTGGGGGATTGCATCCATCTCCTAGGAAGGGATCTGGTTTGGTCATGCCGCTAAAATATCGTGGGACGAGGGAAAGTCCCACGAGTCCACACTAATCTAGAGTCTGAGGCTGCACTGGTGTCGGTCTGTCACTCAGTGCCTCTTCCCGGGGTAGCACCGTGAAGAAGGAGGTGATCTGTCGAGTAGGGTTTGGTCTCGTAGGAGGCTTAAAAGTATGGGCTTTGAGCCTGAGGGCCTCTTGTATGTATAAGGATAAGCATCGTTGATCCGGATACCTGAAGAAGCCCGTGAGGATCTTAGTCCCCCTGAATAAGCAATGAAACCGCCTCCTGATCTCATAATAAATGGGGCAACAAAAGATGAAGCGATCCTGAGTCTCGACCTCCTGTAGTTGGCATAACTGATAGATCCTATCCAGTCGGTTGATCTGGTGGTCTGTGTCTACCCGAAGTCTATGAGAGCCCACTTTGGACTGGCCTGGAGGAATGCAAAGAGCATGTACCCAGTGGCGAAATGTATATTGTGGTTGAATGATGAACCCATCCCTAAGCTCCAAGAAATGCTCAGCATAAAAGGCTATCTTTGGGCATAACCCACCAGGGGGCTTAACCCAAGTGATCTAGATAAACTGCGTATAAATGTCATCTCTAATGATTTTGTTCAACACCTATCTGGTCGATAGGAGATGACCAGGTGCATCCAAAGAATACCGAAACGAAGGGAGGCAATCAATTTGAATGCCCATGGACTCTAAGATCTAACACCCCTACGAACCAACCTCGAGCCCGGCCTAATGGGCTAGAGAGGGAAATGGTCTTAGAAGAGCAATAAGCCAAGTACGGGTACCTGTCTCAACCCTTCGTTGAGTCAGCTAAGCCCCGGATGCGATGCAAAAAAGAGACCAATCCGAACATTGTCTCAAGTCAGAAGGGTCGAGCCCCAAACTATGTTAGGATGATGTGATGAGGGACTGACTGCTTGCATCTAATGATGCGTCGAAGGATAAGGGTCTGGGCTCTCTCCACCGAGGCCCAATCAGACTTCAGTAAGGAAGGCCCCCAAATCTCTGAGCCATAGAGAACAGTGGATCGAATAAGGGAGTCCATGAGAGACATCTTGGATGAGATGTCCTGAAAATGGTGGCGGAAACACAATCTCTCGAGAAAGGATAAAAACCCATAGCCCTTGGCAATCCAAGGTTGGAGGGTCAGTTGCAAACTGAAATGGGGTCCTATAAATCGTACTCCCAAGTACATGTAGGCGTTGGTGATCTCAATCTCCTCCCCCTCTGAAGAAGAAATGAAGGTCTACGGACTTCTTCAACCCATTGAAGATCATAACCTTGGTTTTACCCAAGTTGATCGTCAACTGTCGAAGATCACAGTAGAGAGCTAGGGCATCCAACTATCTCTGTAATCGCTCTGGAGTCGAGGCTAGGAGGACCACATCATCAGCGAAAAGCAAAATGGATATCAGAACCTAGTGGAGGAGACACCCATCACTGATCTGGTTTACAAGTGCCTTAATGATCTGGTTTACATCTAATACAATCTCCAGTTGTGGGTGAAGCATCCTTTGAGACCCCCTAAGGTGAAGGCCATTTCCTTGGATAATATTAACACCATGTTTGAGTGGAGGGTGGAGACTGAGAGACCTATATTGGAGGAGGCACCTCAATGGTTAAAGGGGAGTATGACCCATAGTCATTAGGGGCAGAGGAGAAGGAAACTAAGAATAAGGAGGTTGAAATGTCAGCCTCATCACCACCTTCTACAGAGTCTGAGACACCCACCTTCTATATAATCTAAGACACCTACTAGTGGTCATCTGACTCAAGCCACGGGGCTATCCACTAGAGGACAAACCATTACCTTTTCTTTAAAAGGGTCAAAGGGAATCGATAACTTGCTATTAGATTGATCATAGTAGATGACTCATGATGATGAGATACATTAATTAAGTATTTGATGTAATTTTGTATAGTGTATTTACTATTCAATTTTAAGTATTGACTAGACAACTATCAATATCAACAGTTAATGATTGATGTATCATATAGCATCGTATACATCTTATATATCAACCTTTTTTCATATTTATGTGGCAATGTAACTATCTTATGTTGATGTTGGTTCGTATTTTTAAAAAAATAGAAAAAATGAATTTATTTTGTATATTTTAATGCTTGTTGTAGTTTGCCAATTTTTTCATGACGTTTCAGATGTCTTTAGGTCAATATCCTCAACATTTTTTTGTCGATGTCAATGCTTGCAAACTTGATTTCTACTATCCCTAATGTCGCCTTTATTCAGTTCAAATATGTCCTTGTTTAGTCCTTTGGCAGACATTTAGAGATGTTGCTTCTTTATTAAATTGTTTCATGATACCTCCTTCATAATTGTTCCTACCAAAGATGGGGTTTTTATCCTGTTGAGCTACTTCACAATAATATCTCACTAGAAAACCCTAGATTGCAAATCCTATGCAAACTCTATCTTGCTTTACCAAGTATCTTTCAAAATTAATCATTTCCCTTGCATCCAATGTCAAATGATTTGACACCATTGATCCTGGGATGAGTTAGAAATCAACTAAACCCATGGTTGTCAGAGTTGTGCTAAAAGAGAGGTTCCATCAGAATTGCCTAATTATGGACATCCAAATTTGGCCATTGTATTAGAGGTTCACAATAACACAGCAACATCAATACAAATATGCACATTTTTGTAGACAACCATTGGCATGGATCAGAGTGACAAATAGCAATGTATTGTGAGTGCACTGAGACCCTCTTATCACACAAATCTACACCAGCAGACCTGCCTAATAATTATAGGCCATCTAGCCCTGTTACTGCTAGATGCCTCTCCATTCGAACTGGTGTTTTTTCAATCTCATGGAGGTGTCCCTAAAAGGTGTACACGGCCATCTAAGCGACAAATATGCACAAAGTCCAAGACAATCAGCACACAAAGGACTCCCTCTTGAGCTGTCTGTAAACAGTCGAGAACAAGGGTAAGTTTTGATTAATAGCTTTAAATGGTTGAGATCTAATCCTAGAGATAGTTGTAACAACGAATTTAATGGACATGAGTGAAGTGAATGTGCACCTTAGGTGAAGAAGATTCAAAATAAGTGTACTGTAAACTACCATAACATTGCAAAACAACTTAATCAATGACATCCAATAGGTTCAAAAAGCTAGAACAAAACATAATTGTACCAAACCACATATTACCCGAGATTGATTGCATCATAATGAATCATAGGTAACAAGCTGCCATGGATCTCCTTGCTTGCAGTGGAGGTAGTGGTCTAAGGTATGAGAGTATGGAAGAGTGAAGAGTTGTTTGTTGCTACAATCTGCCCTGAAAGAATACTATCTAACCCCTCCTTTGTCTATCAAATTCGAATATATAGAAACTCACTCTAAGGGAATCAATTTGCCCTTATTACTAATAGATGAAAGCAAGAAAAACATGCTAAATTCTATCAACTTTTGCATGGCTGCCAACTCAGTTTGTTGTTGTTTTAGCAAGCTTTTCTCTGTTGTTTTAATCCTTTTGCCAGCCTTGTTGTTTGTTGCTACAATCTGCCCTGAAAGAATACTATCTAACCCCTGCTTTGTCTCTCAAATTTGCATATATAGATACTCACTCTAAGGGAATCAATTTGCCCTTACTACTAATGGATGGAAGCAAGAAAAACATGCTAAATTCTATAAACTTTTGCATGGCTTCCAACTCAGTTTGTTGTTGTTTTAGCAAGCTTTTCTCTGTTGTTTTAATCCTTTTTCCAGCCTTTACTTCTTTTCCATGCAAACAGAATTGGTACAAGCCTTCTACTTTAATTCTTTTAACTTTTGTGGAGTTGGCCTGATAGTTTTTAGCTCATGAGGTGTCTCAACATAGGCCTATGTGTCCTAGGCATGCTGATGGACACCTAAATTGACCCAGATCAGCCTTAGTATCTCAGCCTAAGTCAAACTTAGGCTTGCAGCAAAAATTTCACCCTTGAGAGGAATGTGAAGCCCACGGAGAGAGGATACACCTCATGAAGGTGGCTGAGTGGTTTGTGGGACCCTTGTCCAAAGGGGGGCGCACAACTTAGTGGAGAGTGGGGCCCAACCCAAGAGGGGCGCCCCAATCTCTGCCATTGGGGCCCAAGGCTGGGCACACATCTCAAGGTGAATGGGGGGCTGCTAGGGAGATAAAAGGAGGCTGAAGGTGAGAGGACATACACCATTCTCATTTGTGAAAATTGAGCAAGTGAGAAGAAGAGGGAGCTTGGGCTAGTTTTGGGCTGAGAAAGAGAGGGACAACTTGTGATAAGTTGAACAGCAGGGTAGGGGCGAATTCTGGAGTTTGAGACAGCAAGGATAGGCCATACCAGGCTGTCAGCTTCAGGCCATACCAGAACCAGGTCGTACAGCGCTGAAGGAGGGCGCGTTACGGCCATACAGCCTCAACCAGGACAGCCAGAATTTGGCTGTACCTTCCAGCAGCTGAGCAGGCCGTACGAACAGCCAGGAACAGGCCGAATTTGTGGCTGTACAGTGACAACGGTGTTTGCTGGCTCAAATCCTTAAGCAAAGCAGGCCGTACAGTCAAGGGAAAAGTTCAGTTTATGGCTGTAAGAAATTTCGTTAACTGTTGTAAATTAATCCTCTGCTCATTAATGAATAACTGTTGTAAATTATTCCTCTGAAAGCCCATAATAAAGCCCCCTTCTTAGCTGGTTTTCCCCACTGGGGTTTCCAGGGTACATCTGGTGTCCATATAATTTTTGTGCTTGTTTCTGTGGTTGCTTCTGCTATAATTTTCTGATTATTAATTCAGTTGTAGGTTGCATTCATAATTTTCTGAATTTATAACAGCAAGTTTAAATTCTGGTGAAATCAAAATTATTGGCATTAACCTCATGTGTTGAGTTAAGTAAAAAATCAACAAGGCCTTTATTCTCATGCTAAATAATTGGACAAGGCTAAGCTTTAAGCTTTTCCTAACAAAACAACATGGTAACTTGGCATGTTTGCCAATCAAAAATGACAATGGCGAGTTAGGGTAAAATACACTTTATTTAAGGCTTAAATTTGAAGATTTTCCAGGTCCTAACAAGCTGCCAACTAGGTCTGTCTTTGACCTCAAGTTGGCTCTAAGTTTCAACTGTCAAACAAGGGTTTACTGTTGTTTTATAACAGCAAACTGTTCAGGAACTTCTTTGTTGTTTTGTTACGGTTACATACACCATTTAGGTGCTTTAGCATGTAATTTTTGTCACCAAGATGTTAGCACATGCATACCATAAATTATGTAACACACCTAGAGATCTTTACTGCTGAAATAATGTTGTTCTAAACACTAGCATACATGAAAATGAACACATGTATTTTTGGTCAACATGACCCTGGATAAAACCCCCCCAGGGAAAACCAGTTTGGAATATGAGTGTATATATGTGGAGAATAGAAGTTGGAATACAACAAGTACATGAAACAAATGAACCTGATACAATAGCAGCTTGACTCAAGCTACAACCCAAGTCCAAGAGGTAGAGATGCGCCCTAGCATGGTGCGCCCTCCTCACAAGTTGCCCAATCCACCGAAATGAAGCGCCCTAGCTGCTGGAAGCTCTGATGGAGAAACCCTTGCACACAACTCTGAATTTGTGCTCTACCTCTCCATTGAAACTGTCCTCAAAGTAATCTGACCACTGCAAGTCCTCCCTGCTAGTTGTGCGCCCTCCTCCTCAAGTGCGCCCTCCTCCTAGCAAGAACAATCTCCACAAATAAATGAGGGTCTAAGCCTCCTGGCTACCTCCATGAATGGAGGAGCCCAAGCTTACCTCACCCAATGCCTCCATTCTCATGCTCTTGCCCTTCTCCAAACTCTCTTGGTGAACATACAAGTGAGAATGAGCCTCTCTTTGCCCTATGCGCCCCTCTTAAGGAAAATGTGAAAACCTAAAGTATGTGTGGATGAGATCATCTCATCTCATCCTTAATCAATGGTTGAGATCTCTCCAAAAAAATCTCAACTCAAAACCCACTTTACTTAAGTTTCCATAGTTTCACTGTATGTCCCTCAATTCACCCACAAAGTGAATTAATAGTCATTTAAGGCTAAAATGAACAAATTTCACTTTTGACTTAAATCTCCTAAGTCAAAGTGAAATTAGACATAAAGTACATGGTACATGGTACAAAGTATTTCCCTCTTGTGTTTAGAGGCCCACAAACACAAGGGGACCACTTTCTAAGGTACCCAAATCTCAACATTCCCTCTTACCGAGGAAAGTGCCCTTCACCACCAATATCATCCCTATAGTGGACATGGTTGCCTACTGGCAAATACTCGGTGAGTATGGCTATACCCTGATCAATGAAAGTAGTCTCTGACACAGATCTGCTCAATCTGCGTGATCTATAGATGGAAGTGCATCTCCACCTATCCAAGATCACCTAGATCTTGGTATCAAACCAAAGATCTCAACCTTAGTCTCCCACCAAGGATTTCTACCTCCTCGCATCTAGTCAACGGTCACTACTCTTGGCATCTCACCAAGAGTCTCCCCCTCTTGGTATCTCACCAAGAGTACCTGGATCTCGGCATCTCACCAAGAGTCGTCCCCCTCTTGGTATCTCACCAAGAGTACCTGGATCTCGGCATCTCACCAAGATCCTCAACTTGGCCTCTCGCCAAGTAACTTTCACATGAGGTGGAACCTGAACCTAATCTGCCCGTCTCCGTAGCCAAGTGAGGCTCAAGCCTCCGTGGTGCCCTGTTGCTCCTCCTCATCAATCTCTGATGCTCTGAAACCCCTGCACCAACCCTCTGTCTCGGCAACTCTGAAACTAAAGTTGTCCCGGGTGGACCAATCACCCCTGATGATGGTGTCCATGAAAACTGAGTCTGAGCTCCCTCTGAATCACTACTATGATTCAATAGGTCCTCCTCAACTCTGTCTCCCCACCTGACGTTGGATGGTGTAACAACTGACAATGAAGTAGCGAATGCACACTCTCTCGCAAACTGTGTATTGAACTCAATCTCCTCTGTTGTCATTGCAGTGTCATTTGGCTGCTTCTTCTTCTTCTTCTTGGGACATTGTCCTGCATAGTGACCCATCTCTCTACAAGCAAAGCATCTCACTATGCTCATGTATCTCTCCTTCCCACCACTGCTCTTTCCCTGTGGCGGGGCCCCAAACTTGGGACCCTGTCGACCTCCCTTGTCGGTCTTCTTCTTGCCCTTTGTCCAAAGAGCAAGGTCCTCATCACCATGCAATGTCTGTTGTTGTCCAGAAGTCTCTAATGTAAGTCTAGTCTCCTCCTGAACAAAATCATCCCAGAATCTCTCCCAAGTGGGCATGATCTCCCTGGCAACAATGCCACGAACAAATGGACCCCATGGTTTGGTGAAGTTGTTTAAGGCTATCCTCACCATAGAGTCTGGGTCCACTACCTCTCCAACGGCTGCAAGCGCGTCTCTGATCTGGGTGTATCGGCCAAGGTAAGAAGTAACTGACTCATCCTTGAGCATGTGAATGCCCTTGAGTCGATCAAACAGAACCATCTTCTGATTCTGGTTAGAGCTCTGGTAAAGCTTGCATAGAGATGCCCACATCTCAAATGCATAGTCTTTCCCAGTCAAGTGGGAAATGATGTGATCCCTCACTGCATCACACATCGTCCTCTTTGCCTTGTTGTTCCTCTCCCTGAACTCTGCTAACAAGATGGGAGCAGTAGCAGGAGGAACAACAATAGGCGCCTCAACTATATCCCATAGTTCGAGGCCCTCTAAGACAAAGACAATCCTGGCCTTCCAAGGAGACCAGTTGCTAGCTCCAGCTAGCCTATCCTCCACACGCATCTGAGATGTTGACATGACTGCCCAGTGCACTCACTCTGATGCTACAACTGCAAAGGAACGTTGCCTCACTCTTGTCAACACAGGTGTAAAAAGAGGCAAATGAACAACGACCTCACTCCTAACAATATAGGTGTGAAAAGAGGTCGTAAAAAAATCAACCTCGCTCCTAGCAAGTAAGTGTGAAAAGAGGCTGAAAAAATGTCCATCGACTGTCCTACAACTCTCCACAAAAAAATTTCCAACAAGCTACCACTAAACTCTGTCAATGGCTGTCCAAAAAATCTGCCCAAGAGATGTCTAGAACAGTCCACAAAATGTTGTCCAAAACACAGCAAAAATCAGCCACCAAGCTCTAGTACCATGAAGATTTTCCAGGTCCTAACAAGCTACCTGTTAAAATAATGTAACTACAAAGTGTATTCTTATTATTATTTGATATATTATTCATTGGATCAATCCACATTGCAGATTGATCATGTCGGTTATTATAAAGGACCAAATCCCCTTTTGCGGATTGGTCAAAAGATAATTGTAATAGGCAAAATAAAAAGTCGACCCCAGAAAATATTAAAGGGGCGCTGAATTATAATAAAGGTGGTCATAACCACCCAGTTGGAGAAGTCGGCCCTGCCAGTGAAGAGGCACTTCACACGTGCCAGTCTAATATAAATAAGGAGGCTAGCGCCTCACTTAGACACAACTCACTTGCTCATTTCGTGAGACAAGTTTCGGATCTGCAGTTAGAGAAGAAGGAGAGAGAGTGGCGCATATCTGGGAGAGGAGTTTTGTATTAGTTTAAGAGATCTCTTGGCATTGTATTGGCTATCTATATTAAGGAAGTTTTGCTGGGTTTTCTTCCCCTAGAGGGTTTCCCAGGATAAATGTTGTGTCTCTTGTGATTGTGTATTTCTCAGTGATCTTGTATTATG
>SNQJ01S0010721.1:157952-181571 GCA_010110895.2 Picea sitchensis | reverse complement strand
GCTTGTTGTTTTGTTGACCTTGCTCCAGGTCACATGTAATAACCCTGAGGAAGCTATAGTGAAGGTTGCAGAAGGCAACGTGCTAAAGGAGAGACCATAAATGAAGCAATCATCATTGGAAAAGAAGAAGGTGGCTTGCATAATTGGTTTTTGGATCTGCAGATCTGTGTAATGTTTTGAATTCAGCTTTATAGATCTGCTTCATTGTTTTATCCTGATCTGCTCACTGTCCAATTAGTAGAGTTCTTGTTAACTATTGAATAGTAGATCTGTGATCATCAGATCTAATTTTTACTGAGTTTATTGCTGTCTCACTTTAGATCTCCTAGATCTGAGTACTAGTTAAAGCAATTGAGTTTATTGAATCTTAGATCTAGTTGTTTTATTCACTGAAATTAAAAAGATACTATTGTTCTGCTTTATTGTCCTAATTCTAACACTTATCATGTGCGTGGATGATCTCTTTCCCACGGGGTCAGAGAAGCTCATCAACGAGTGCAAGCGAGATCTTGCTTCAGAGTTCGAAATGAAGGATATTGGGTTGATGCACTATTTTTTGGAATTGGAGGTGTTGCAGGAACCACGACATATTTTTCTTAGACAGGGGAAGTATGTAGTTGACATTCTGAAGAGATTTTAAATGGAGGATTACAGGCCTATGTCGACATCGATGATAATTAATGTATCTGAGTTGGTAGATCCCACCTTATATCATCCGTTGATTGGATCATTGATGTATCTGGTCAACAGTCAACCAGATATTTGTTTCACTGTGAACACTCTCAGTCAATCTATGGTTGAGCCTAGGAGAGTGCATTGGGTGGCAACAAAACATGTTCTCCATTACTTGCGTGGCATTGTAGATTTTGGGTTGAATTATGTCCAGGGGGATGGAGTCAGATTGGTTAGTTTCAATGACTCAGATTGGGCAGACAGTGTAGTTGACAGGAAGAGTACTTCAAGATGTTGCTTTAGTTTGGGATCGACAATAGTGTCGTTGTTCAGCAGGAAGCAGAAGTCAGTTGCAATGAGTTTCGTCGAGGCAGAGTATATGGCCGCCAATTTGGCAAGTTGTGAGGCCATTTGGCTTCGCATGATGCTTGTTGGGTTATTTGGTCAGCAGTTGTACCCGACCGTGATTCAAAGTTGTATCAAACTCTCGGAGAATCCAGTGTTTCATGATTGGTCGAAACACATTGAGATTAGATACCACTTCATCCAAGATTAAGTTTAGAGAGGGGCAGTGCAGCTTCAATATATTCCTATAGATGAGCAGGTTGCGAACATCCTCACACAATCTTTGACAAGATGAAAGTTTATTAAATTCAGAGATAAGTTGGGGGTGGTGAAGAACACCTTCCTCGCTAAGAGGGAGTGTTGAGTTTTGTAGCTCGGATGGTCTTCTACGTGTGCTTGGTATCTTAGCATGTGGGGGACATAAAGTGGTCTCTAGATATGAACTTTATATTTATAAAGTTTAAGTGACTTTTTGCTTTATGAGGAATAAAGTGACTTAAGCTGTGATAATGAGTGATTATATCACAACCGTAGATCTTAAGTGGCCTAGGATTTAATCTGAGTCAATAGATCTAAATTAACTAAATAACTTCCTCATGAAGAAACAAAAAGGAAATCTAGGGAAATAGACACATTTGTTATTCATTAATGAGAAGAGAGAGAGCATAGGAGAAAAAAGGAGAGAAATATTGCAACAAAGAAGGGCACAATTCCCAAGGAGAAAGAAGGACATCATTTAATGCAATATGTACAGCAAGTCAGCGCACAGAAATCTAGGCAAGTACAGCACAAATTTCTAGGAGATTCGCACATGTGAGGACACAGAAATCGAGGCCATACAGCAGCAAGTAGTGCACAGACCGTACAGCAATTAATGCAGACCATACTGTGCACAGAAATCAAGAAGCATGTAGTATAGTCGCACATGTGAGCGGCACGAAGTTCGAGGCAATCAAAATTTTGAGTTTGACAGTCTGTACAGGCCGTACAGGTGGTCGTACAAGCCATACAGTACTGCTGGCACGATTTCCAATGTTGGGCACGAATTTCAGGGTGCACTTGTTCTTGTATCTCTTGCTGTAATTTCCAGAAAATTTTCTCTGTGGCCATAATAATAAAATTTCCTCTCTCTACTGGTTTTCCCTTCAAGGTTTTTCCAGGGGCATTGCTCAAAATATCTTGTGTCATTGAGTGGTTTGATTTCTTGTTTCCGCTGTGCAAGTAAAAGATTCAATATGTTTTTTATTACAAATTACAATTTTGAAAATGCATTTATGAATGAGCATTAAACTGAGACAAGCAATTTATTGAAATCAAAAACCAAGATTTGAACCTTAAAAATTTACAACATAGAAATTGCTAATTATAGATGTGCCCAAGAAGTGGTCTTCCTCCAAAAAAGCAAAAAGAAAAAAGCGAGAAAGACTAAACCTGAGGAAATGGAGCATCAATCTATCTTCTGAAAAAAACAAAAAGAGAAAAAGAAAAAAAACAGGCAAGACTAATCATCTCGCATGCAGCTAAAAGCAATCTCGTTGGACTCACTTTTTTACAAGGATCAAGAATATATAATTGTCTCTGACATGCGAGCCCCGGATCTTTGGGTACTGCAAAAAAGAAAACTGCTAAAAATAGCAATTTTTTGGAATCTAATGAAACTGGCTCTGGAAGGAGCCCTAATCCATGTCAATGTCTAGACGCATCTAAAATGAGATCAGTGTGATGGAATATTGTTGGATATTAACCCTCCAGTTGCATAAGTACTATTGGGGGTTAACAATGGCAACTCAAGGGGACAACATCCCCTTGCAGGGTGTCGAGAACCACTGAATCTCTGTACTATGAAGCTCTATAACTAATTGATGGAAACTAGCCTATAACAAAGTGCCTATCCACTGGTCTATGGAGTCAATTGCCTTGCACCTCGGCTACTCAACTATGATGAGGCAAATCAAACATGCCTTGCTATCTACAACTGCAACCCACGATCTGTCCAACCAGTACACTCATCCCACTGGAAAATGAAAGTCGACAGCTAGGAGAAAGCCACCTAGTCAAATGCCAATGATGAAGACACCTATTGGGCGTGTTAACCCCTGGCTTTTCTCACTTGAGAATCCCGAGGGTTAAGAGCTAGAATGTTATATTTTGGCTGACATTAAGGTATTTCTTCCAAAGTTAGATTTTGTGTGAGCCAAGGTTGGTGTTGAAATCTGCTAACCAACACACAACAATTAATTATGACCAAAATAAACTTACTGAACTAAAGCACAACTAGGTTACTCAACAAAAATATAAGCGGAAGCATTAACACAAAAACCAAACACACATTGCACACAAGATTCGGGTAAACACCCCTGGAAAAACCCTTGCTGGAAAACCAGTTCTGAGTTTGATTTTATTGCTAAAAATCATGGGCTCCTATCCTGGGATAATGGCCCATCAGAGGATTACAATGTTGCAGTTGATACCCTAGCCCACTTGGTTGCTATCTCCCTAGTTGCCCCCTGCACACTTCCTCCACCCTGCCTACTCAGACACAAGTACATGAGCAAGACTCCCTCTTGCTCCTATGCACTCATTATGTGCCTCACACTCTCCTTAGATCTGCTTTTATAATTCCCTAATGACTAAAACTCTAACCCTAGATCTCAATGGCCAAGATTAGATCTTGGATCTCACGATCTAACAGTCAAGACTTAATCTTTCGTTGAGATGACTTAAATCACTTAAGTCACTCAACCTCACAAAATTCACTTTAGTAGTTAAATAAAAGCCACTTTAACAATCTAGAGAGTGTCGCTCGAACACCTCCACATGCCAGGGACCGCTAATGCGGAAGTACTTGTCTGAGCTACCCCAAAAGCTAACACTCCCTCTTAGCAAGAAAGGTACTTCTGGAAGAACCTCCTCCTGGATCAATCTCTGACCCCATCAAATCTGTTGTTGTTGTAGCTGCTCCCTCTGCACTGGAAGACCCTCCTGCTACCTCCGTTGCACTCTGATCTGATCTACAATCCAAAATCTCCTTGGATCCCACTACAAGTTGTCCTAGCACCCTGTACAACATACCCTCCCTAATGCCAAGCCTCACTGCTGCATCCTGGGTATCCGCTCTCACTAAACGTATGAGTACTTGTTCATCCTCGAACGTAACTACATACCCCATGTCCTCCAAGGCTGATACTGAGAGCAACTTCAACCCTGGGACACATATCACTCCTGCCACCTCTAGAGAACCACCTGACTCTAGCTGGAATCTGACCCATCCAACCCCCTTCACTACATGCATGATGTCGACCCCACTACCCACATGCTAGTCTGAGCCCGTCTCTGAAACACTAAGGAACATCAACTTCATTCCCGTTATATGGCGAGATGATCCAACGCTGCCATCTCGGCAACCTACTAAACAATTCAAATTTGGCCTCCCAAACTTGCTACCCGGTCTCGATGTCTGCTACTCGAACCCTTGTCCAAGGCTGCCCGCAACCTCCTGCTGCAGCTTGGGTCCTTTTCTAGGTTGCTCGGAGCTTTTCTACTCGTTGCCCGACTATCTCAGCATGTCGCCCTGCAGTTTTGCTTGCAGCCCGAAAAATTTTGGGCAGTCTACCGATTGCCTGAACCTGTCCGGGGCTTGCCCGCACTCTTTGCGCCTGCCCGGCAGCTTCCTAACCCATGTGTTGACTTGGCTTCCCTACTGGCAACCAGTTGGCCTGCTCCACGGCCCAACTGGCGATTGGTTGTGGTGACTTTACCTTGGGGGTTACCCACTACAGTGGCTAGCTACTAAACTCTGTCATTACCCTCGTTACCTCACGGCCGATCCACCTCACCACACAGTCTCTGAACCTGCGTCCACACCCTACTGCCTTTCGCGTCCACCATCAAGCCCGCAACCACCAGCAACCATGCGGCTGATCTCTCTGCAGTTTCCTCGACCCTTTTGTGGCTTACCCAACAGCTGCTTGGCGACAGATCTTTTTCTAGCGGCGTATTTTGCACCTACCGCCACCTCCTCTCGGCTCCCTCCACGTGGATTCACACTTGCACCCACAATCACTCAACTCGATCGTTGCTTCTAACTCAGCTCAGCGTCTACTCTACGCCCAGCCTCTTCTCACAGTTCTGCCTGATCCTCCCCTTCACGTGGCTTCCTTGTCGTCTTCCTGCAGCGCGCACCATCACCTATCCACAGTCTTCCCATGCTGCTTCTCCTCTCAGTGTCGACGCTCAACACCCACGCGTGCCCGTGCTCCAGCTATGCTCTGCTGACCACGTTCGCATGGTCTCTCAGTCAAGCTGCCTCCCGCTGCTTCACTACCTATTGCCTGTTGTCGCCTCTTACCTCGCGATCTTTTTTTCTTCCCAGCTGACGATTGTTTTCTGCGCCAATCTTCAGCCGTCACACAGATCCCAAGCTCCTTCTATGACGGTCACTCTATGCGACTGCAGCCCATGCTGGCTTCTTTGCTCGCCCGTGCGACTCCAGCAACCGCTTCACGATTTGCCAGTCGTCTTCTACCAGCTCTACGACCCAAAGACCGACCACAATCTTCTCTAGCAAATGCTCGAGCCTCGTCACAAAGGATGCTCATTGCCCATGTTCTTCTCTATAGACAAATCCGTATGAGGTACGGATCTGTACGGCGGCGGCCATATGTTGTCCACTTTTTTTTTAGTTTACCCCGCAAAGAATAAATGAATTCCGCTGCAGAAATCTCGATCCTTAGCAATCTGATTTCGCTTCTCACAGTCCAGGCTCTGATACCATGTTGAAATCTGCTAACCTAGCACACGGCAATTAATTCCGTGCAAAATAAATTTACTGCACTGAAGCACAGCAAGGATACTCAACGAAAATATAAGCGAAAGCATTAACACAGAAACCAGACACACATTGCACACGAGATTCGGGTAAACACCCCTAGAAAAACCCTTGCGGGAAAACCAGTTCTGAATTTGATTTTATAGCTAAAAATCCTAGGCTCCCGTCCTAGGATAATGGCCCATCAGAGGATTACAATGCTACAGATGATAGCCTAGCCCACCTGGCTGTTATCTCCCTAGCTGCCCCCTGCACACTTCCTCAGCCCTACCTACTCAAACACAAGTACATGAGCAAGACTCCCTCTTGCTCCTATGCACTCATTGTGTGCCTCACACTCTCCTTAGATCTGCTTTTATAATTCCCTAATGACTAAAACTCTAACCCTAGATCTCAATGGCCAAGATTAGATCTTGGATCTCACGATCTAACGATCATGACTTAATCTTTCGTTGAGATGACTTAAATCACTTAAGTCACTCAACCTTACAAAAGTCACTTTAGTCATTACATAAAAGCCACTTTAACAATCTAGAGAGTGTCGCGCGAACACCTCCACATGCCAGGCACCGCCAATGCGAAAGTACTTGTCTGAGCTACCCCAAAAGCTAAAAGTTGGTTCCCATATGAATACAGGTACAGGATTGGTTTGGCAGTGTTCCTTGTTTCAGAGACAGAAGTTTGCACAAGTCTTCATGGATAGAGAGAGATGTCTATTTATGGCATATTCCTTTTTAGGATACAGAGATCGGAGGTCTGCATGGCGATTTTGATTACATATTCAGAGTCCTTGCGCGCTTGTGATTCCATTGAGCCTTTTTCGGACGACATGCAAGCAGTTTACTATTTTTAGCAAGGGGAGTTCCAAGCCTTAGATGATGATTTCGATCACATATTCAGATTCCTCACTGAAAATAGAATTCGATGAGTATATTTTCATTAACATGCGACGAGATTCTATTTTTAGCGGTGTCTATTTATAGACATACTATATTTGGCAGTTGTAACACCCTGTTTCCTCCAGTGTGTAAAAATAACTATATTGGCCAAGAACTATGGCAAACTCAAAGATGTGAATGTTTGATTTGACGGACCTTTGTATAAAAGGTCGATGAAGGTAAATTATGTTATGATTATGTGTTGCGTGACTGCTAGGAGGGGGGATGTGCTAAAAGAGACCACGATGGCTAATGAGAGGTGGTGGAAGGGACCTAGAATGGTTGCGTTAACTTCCACCGAACCAATACCGTACTGGTTTTTACTTGTTCAAATACCAAAGCAACTCTCTGACCCTGGAATGAATTACCCGCCAGGATGGTAGGTGGGGAGGCTCCTCAAGAGTTAATGAGGGGATGGGGGCGAACCGCCCATCCGTAGAAGCTCTCAGACCTGACCACAGACGGGGGAATTCGCGCCACACACAATCTTGCAGAAAAAGGCAAGAAAGGAAGTGTAGGGGAACAGAGGAGAGAACACGCGCGACAGGGATCGCGGAAGAAAAACCGGAGGAACTCTGGAAATACGGGGGAGTTCTGAACAGAGGAGAAGGAGAGTAACCTTCGTCCTTAACTTCCGTTGAGCTGGAAGTAGGAGACTGAATCTTAAAGCATCGTGGTCTAGCTCGGGGGTGGCTAGTGGTAAATCCATCTGGAGTCACTGAGCCTACGGTTGGGTGGAAACGAGCACCCCTCTCAGCAGTCGCGTCACATCTGGTGTTTTCTGATAAGTGTTATGTCTTGTATTTTGAATTGAATATCACGAATGCATGCTCATGTTTATACGCTCATAAATGGTTTCTGTATAAAAGTGTTTGCCTTGTGTTTTGATTGGAAATAATGGATGCATGCTTATACTTATATGACTATAATCGGTTTATGTATAGAATGAATAAGTTCAGAATACGAGTCCGTTCCCTTGAGATTTGTCCCATCTACTTGACTCACGCTATGTCCTGGTTTGATTTCCCGAAGGCACCTCCTCCCGGGAAGTTTCCTCGCATTCCAGAGCCGGAGTGAGTTCCTTGAAAAGACTACCATTATAGTAAACCTACGGGTTTACTTTACCCCTGTCACAGAGTTCATAGCTCGGCGAATTAGGAAGGCTTTTCAGTCAGGTCATCAAGCCTAGGGATAATTACCCAAGAACTCTCTGAAGGATCATGTGATCTGAGTCTGGAAACCTTGTACAAGAAAGAGTAATTCTCTCAGGTTTCGAAGTCGTGGGAGTTCAAAGCTTCGAGAGGTTGAATCTCGTGATTCAAGCTCAGAAAGGACAGCGAGTCCAGTTATCGAAAGAGAATACCCCATCATTTGGTAGACGAACGGTCGGAATCCTTTCGGAAATACCCCAGATCGGTCAAGACCGACGGATCTAGAGGAGGAGCGCAGGCGTTAACACCTCGACCCCTTCAGCCTTCGCAAGTAGCGATGGGATCCAGGACCGTAGATCCAATGATCTGTCGGAGCTCTATTGACCATCGATCTTAACCTTTGCATAGGCAGGAGAGTGGACTCGACAAACGTCCTGAAAGTCCCGAAGTATTCGGAACCGTCCATCGGCACAGGACACGTGGCAGTCGGGTAGCATTTCGCTGACTCATGACTTGGAGTGGTCAAAGGGTAGGACTGCACGAACTCACGATTCATGAAATCGCGACGTGATCGTGGTCGTTGATCCATGAGTGATCTGGACCATCGGTTTAGCGTGAATAAGTTTCGGCATTTCAGCACCCGGGAAACCAAAGGGTAAGACCCCTCGTTTTCGCCAGTCGCGAAATCCCGGTATACGAAACCCCGAATTGGTTTAGCGTGAATAAGTTCCGGCGTTTTGGCACCCGGGAAACCAAAGGGCAAGACCCCTCGTTTTCGCAAGTCGCGAAATCCCGGTATACGAAACCCCAAATCGGTTTAGTGTGAACAAGTTTCGGCACCCGGGAAACCAAAGGGCAAGACCCCTCGTTTTCGCCAGTCGCGAACTCCCGATATATGAAACCTCGAATCCGTTTAGCGTGAATAAGTTTCAGCGTTTCGGCACCCGGGAAACCAAAGGGCAAGACCCCTCATTTTCGCCAGTCACGAAATCCCGGTATACGAAACCCCGAATCGGTTTAGCGTGAATAAGTTTCGGCGTTTCGGCACCCGGGAAACCAAAGGGCAAAACCCCTCGTTTTCACAAGTCGCAAAATCCCGGTACAGGAAACCCCGACGCGCTCTGTGGATGAGCCCTAGGTCACAGGACAGGGTCATGTGGTAGGAAGGAGGAGTCCCGAAAGGATTTGGACCGTCCATTTGTAGAGAACACGTGGCGAAGATCTAAAGCCACCGAGGTTCTGGACATCGGAGGAATAGGAGTGAAGACCCCGCCAGAAATCCCGAAAGGTAGAATGTCGAGATTTAATCCGGGCTGTTGATCAAGTCGACGATCTGGACCATAGATCCAGATGATACCGGGCTTTCAGGTTTCGGGGATTGAAGGAACAAGGGTTCCTTGCAACAAAAAACTCGAAAGTATGTTCACAGAGGTGGTCACGTGGAGGAGGATAAGGGAAGCGATGGTCTGCGCTAGGCCCCATAAAAATTCATGGATTTTGTCCCTCGAAGAAAAGACAAAAAAAAAAAAAAAAAATCTTAGTTGTCGTAGTGGGTGTGTGACAGCAGTGGTCTCCTAGTAGTCCCGGACACATTTGGACTTTTCCTATTTTTTAGGGTGGACTGCTATTTTGGCATGTCTATTTTTAGCAAGGCTATATATAGCAGATATGATCGCCATGCAGTGTGACAAGTGGCAGGTTCAGATTCAAACATGCGACAGCTTAGATTATGACATGTGGCCAAACTTCGACACATCTTTCATGAGGACATTGAGCGCTTGGCTTATGGACATGTGGCGCATTCATCGAAGATGAGTTGGCATAGGTGATTAAACTCAAGCACATGCATTGATAAGGCACATGGGTGAAGTGGATAAGGTACATGCAATAATGGAGTGTGAGTTGGCACGTGATTGAGTTAACTGAGGTTTTACTTCCCCTTTCTCCCACTTTAACTCTCCTTTCTCCCTTAAACATCTTCACTTAACTCTTATTTTAGGAGGAGCGTGTATTCATGTCTTCTCCCTATTTCCATGCGCACTTTCCTTCATCTTCTTCATTATTCCCTCCCCTCATGCGCTAGCTCCCTATTTCCTAGCACACCTCCTCTCCATTCTCCCTATTTCTTAGTCCACTGCCTACTTTAGTGTGCCTTCCCCCTATTTTGTAGCGCACTTCTTATTCTCCCTTATTTTCTAGCGCATTCATCAATTAATGTGCCTCCTCTTATCTATCCTTGTTTCTTAGCGTTAATTCCCTTATCTCCCTATATCCATGTGCATTACTCCCTATTATCTAACACATTATCCCTAAAACATAGCTTATATACCTTACTTGACTCCCTTTAGTAGCACAATAATCCTTATTCCTTGTGCATTAATTCCCTATTATTTAGGATGCAACTCCCTTTTCTCCATTCATGCACAAGTCCCTCCTCAATGATCCTTCAATTAAACAAAGCTTGTACACGAGGTGTCATCTCATCATGCAGTTAACAGAGCATACAGGCGAGTTGTCACTCTCATCTCATGGTTACACCAGAGCGCATCCTCACTATTCATCTAGTGCGGATTGGAGGAGGAGTTAATGTTAGTTATGCGCCTTCCTAATTTTGCCACACATGTGCGCCCTCTTGGTCTATATATTGGAGGCTCCTCCTCATTGTTCAGGGTCGACTTTCTTCAGCAGCAGTAGTCTCTCTCTCTCTTCCATTATTCTTTCTAGCTTCTAGTCTTTGTATAAGGAACAATACTCTACCAGTTTTTGTACTTGTGTTTAGTGGTGCAATCAGCCCTTTGGCAAGAGCAAGAATAAAGTTTTGGTGTTGATATCAAGCTATCAGATCTTGTTGCTATTGTGATTGATTTTTTATGCATTGTTAGAAGTTATAGCCTATTATTCTGGTTTTCAGCCTTGTAATAGCGCCTCTTTCCTTTTCTTTCCATTCATTAAAAAACTTAACGCTACAGGGTTTTTTCTCCAAGCAAATTTCAAATTGTGTTACTTACCCCTTTGGTAGCTTAACCGCTAGCCAAAGGCACTTTTTCTTGCAACTGTTTTCTGGTTATATTTGCAGATTTTCGAGGTTTAGAATAGCAAGAAGGAAATTAGGGACACCCCCCTGAGGTTGGCACACACCAGCCCAAATGGAGAGGAGACTTACCGATGACATCTGGGGCATTTTCTCCTACAATTAGCCGTTTTTTTACTGCTGATTTTACTTCATTTCAGATCTGATTTAGGAGTCAAAAAGTGTGCTAACTAGAGCGTGAAGAAACCCACCAATAAGGCTAATGGGCTCTAAGGTACGAGCACAGCCCATTGCCGTGAAAAATGATCTGAAGTTGAACACCGATGAAGCTCATCTAATCAAGGCCCAATGATGCTCAACCCTGTCAAATGCAAGATGGTCACCAATGAGGCTAACAACCATCAAAGCACTCTAGTTTGTAGATCAAAACCTCAGATGATGTGCCGGAGTCGATGAGGAATGATCTGCTAGGAAAGAGTCAATGATGAAAACCTTTCTCCTCAGCATGAAGTGGAAATCCTACAATACAAATATGTAGTAACATGTCCCTAGGACTGGATGAGGCAAATGACCAACAAGAACTGACTCGATGGTAGGACATGAAGAGACAAGACAATAGCATGACTAATCCAGGCTTGACCATAGACCTGTCTCGGGATAATTAAGCAGCTGCTATGTGATATCAGATTCAACAATCTTGCCTCAAAGCAACAATATTGGCTGAAACAGCAAGGAAACAACAAAAATAAAGGACCCAAGACTACTTGCACATATGCAAGGATTTTTATTATGCTTACTGGTGGACGGAAACAAGTCTAAGGCTAAAATAAAGCAAAAAACACATGACAAGACAGCAATCTGAAAATGCAAACAGCAAGCTGTAAATGACATATCAACAAAAGGAAAACAACAAATTGATGTCTACTACCCTACAAAAACCCTCAAAAATTCCCCCCCTCCTTTCCTTTTCTACTTTTGATTTCTTTGTTGTTGTTTTTTGTTGTTTAAAAGCATACAAAGCTCTTATTCTGGAAGTTTGTCAGATCTGCCATGACCTATCAACATACTCAAATGACCAATACAACCGTGGAGACAAATGATTGATTATGCGGGAAAAAACAACATAATCAACCCTACAGTGCAACCAATCATGAAGTCTCCTAAGACAGAAAAATGTATTCATGTGCTTGCTTGTCAAGCAACCAAGTAGGTCTATTGGCTGAAACTCGGAACATGGTCCCTCACTGATGATCAAGAAGAAACTAGAAGAGCCAAAACTCTTTGGATCTGCCTCCTGAAACACCTCCATCATCCTCAGCACAATCAGATCATGACTAATCATGATATCCAAGCAATGATCAACTGGAGGATCTATCTGAAGAACAAAATATGAATGCGAGATCATGGGCAAACTATGAGGAAGATCATCTTCTAGTTGAACCAAAAGTTGCTCCCCTTGTTGCAATTAAACTAAGAGGAAGATCATCTTCTGGTTGAACCAAAAGTTGCTCCCCTTGTTGCAACGGTATCTCGTCGAACCGTTCTTGAACCACTACTAGGATATGCAAGGATAAAGTCTCCTGCTGATTCAATTCCACATGGTTGATTTGTTGCTCTTCCCTTCGAATTTTATCATCATTAATGGAAGAAATCAACAAACCCACTTGTAAATTTGGCTTGTCATATTCATCTTCATGGGATTCTACATATAGCTCAAGCGATGCAATTACTGGTTCATGATCATCCAAGCAAGAGTCATCGTCACCCCTTCATCACTGACAACTTCATCACATGCAAGGTTTCCACTATTATGTTCTATTTCAACAGCAAGGAATTCTTACACTCTTAGGGAAGCAAAGAAAGCTTACCTTAAATTTGTTGGGTTTTCACTCCAAAAGAGGGAATGAAACTCTAAATCAAAAGCAAAGGCATAATCCACCAAAATGTTTCTTGGTCGGAATGAGGGATAGATCTTATGCAATGCATTGACAAATATGCTATGAAACTCGGGAATAGTTTCATCTCCTTGCCTCCTAATGTAAGAAAACTCGTAAACCAAGGAATAATTATCTTGCACCCACTGTATGTATTCAACATCCATGATCAATCATGATCTTTCTGCAATGAAGTCGCCATGGGTTTTTCAAGAGGTGATCTACCCTTGAGTTCCAAAATGTATGTTCAAGTTCGTGTTGAACTTATGCTTATACTAAGAGGAGGAGGTGAATCAGTATAAGATACTTTTACTTTAAATGAGCATTCGTCAATCATTCATTAACTTTCAAACAGTAAATGCATGTAAACTCAAATCATAGTACACAGAGTTTAATTTGGAAAACCTTGTGGGAGAAAACCACAAAAACTTATCTTTATAAATGTCTGTAGGCACCAACCTACTGTTACAAAGCCTTATTTATAAGGAAACCCCTAGCACTCCAAAAGTCACAATATGAAAAGTCATGTCTCTTCAAGTGGGGCCGACCCCTCAGATTTTCCTTTACAAACGATAAATATGCAAAATAAATACAAGAAAGACCACACGTGTTGTGACGTCATGCCCTTGATGGGCTAGGAGGGCCTCTCCAAGGCCATGTGTAAACGTCTAAGGTGTTGTGGTGGTAGAAGAATGCCACATCCATCTCAAAATCATCAATGGCCTCCAAATGGCAGTGAGCCCCATCATCATTTATCAAACCCTAGCATGACGTCATCCTCTAAATGCTCAGCATCCAAGGTGCAAAGGGTGGCGTTCGAAGAGGAGAAGGTTGTACAACATCCCTGGGTGTCCTCCAATCATCTCCCTGTGCAACATCCTCCATCCAGTGCAAGATAGCCTCTAAGGTGTAAAGCCTAGGGTGTGGGATTTTTGTCCATCATTGTTCCACCGTGACCAAATCTGTCAAAATCAAGCCCATCCATCCATCGTCCAAGGTCCTAAAGATGTGAGAGTCGATGTCTAAATGTGTCAAGTCATTGGGTGACTCACTGCTCTGCATCACGTGTGCCAAACCTGCAAAAGAGGCACAACGTCTTGGGCGAAAGCTTGGGGTGTCCTTCAAAGAACCATGTCAGGGGCATTCAAACCAAAACAGAATATGAAATCAAGTAAACCAATGTTCATGAAATGTATTAGTCCTTAAATCATGCAAAGTAAGTTTTTACTTGAGATATAAGCCACATGAATAATTCACTTCAGTATTCCCTTCAAGTATCACACCGGCTCAGGACTTTATGTCAATTGGCAAGTTTGAATATGGGAGGGCCTTCATCAAACCCTATTAGGTGTGCCAACCAAAACAGTGAAAGAAAAGACCCAGGTAGAGGGATAGGTCCCAGAAAAGAACCCTTCAAGAGTAAGTGTGATAGTGGTACGTGTTGGGATTGCTTCATGGCTTATGATGTCATTTAATCCATGTGTATGAGCGCCTTTGTGGAGGGTGTGCTTGCTCTTGAGTTACCACTTTCTAAGTGTTATTTTTTCCAAACCCCTTCATTTGCCTTTTTATTTTGTCCTCTTATCATATTTGCAAGTCCCTTTTATAAGGTTTCAAGCTATAGCATCACTGCTTGGGACTAGGGTGGGCACAGAAAGGGTAGAGCTCAAGTTTTGACTGGCTTTTGAGAGTCCTTTTCTATTATTTCTTTATTTCTTTAGCATCATTCTTTTATTCTTTTAGCAGCAACTGCAATCAACCTCTGGGCCTTCAGCCCTTCTTCTCATGAGAGAATGTACCATGACCCATTACCGAAGTTTAGTACGCTGTGACATGCTCCAAGATAGAAAGTGTTAAGTATGGTGGGGAACGGAACGTTACCCTTGTGAGGGCCCCCCAGTAGTACCCCTTTTCCCCAGGCAGTGATAACATGGGACTAGGGCACAGAATTTGGCCACCAAGGTGAAACAAGGCAACAAACATAACTTCTTGAGCCAACGATCATTATCCAACTTCAACCGATGATCCTCATCCACATGCCTAGTAAATTAAGCACAACACTTCTCATGAAAGAATTACTAAGATACCTCATGGTGAAGTTGGCTTACCATTTCCCATACACTGAGTTGTCTAGATGTGATGAGCTTGGCTGATCTGCAGTAGAGAAGGCAATCTGAGGGGGTTGTTGGGCTGCTATCTGTGGACATGCTGATCATCATCATGGTCAAGATCATTGTCTCCATTGCGGTCCAGGAGACATGATCTCCTCTAGTTACCCCTAGGCATGGGGGGTAACGGGGCATAATTGAAAAGCAACATATATGCACAATTTGTCACATGGATATGCCAACATGTATGGACAAAGCATTTATTGTTGGATTTTTCCTGATGACCATCTAGCAGGCAAGAAAGCTTTTAATTCCCAATTTAATATTGGTTATTCATGTTTTTCGCACAATCAAAAAAATTATATTTAAGAAATGCATGTTTATGATATGCACAGAGTTGGAAGTCAAGAAAAACTTCTTTGGAGTTTTTATGACCCTGAGAATTCTCTAAAATAGAAGGTAGTGATTCAGAAAAAAAATTATATTTTAACTATATATTCTTTTAAAAAAATAGGGTTAGGGTTCCAATTCCCCAATTCCTCATTTATGGATGAGTGTGGCACCCGCATTGGATTCTTTTGCCAATTCTGATCGCACCCGCATGAGATTCTTCTGCCAATTCTGATCGCACCCACAGATTCTTCTGTCGATTCCGATCACACCCACAATTCATGTAACCTTGATAAAATATAATAAACCAAAAAAAGGAGGGATAACCTTTTATCATTCTTTATATTGGGAACCTCAAGTTATTGATTGTAACTACAAAGGACTAAAAACTACAACGTAATATTTTGGAGTTTTACCACATCTTTCAACCAATATGATTCTATAAATCAGAGTTTGTAAACATATCTTTGATTCAGACCTAGGATGGGCATGATTTATTCAAATATTTAGGACTAGAAGTAAATAACCATTCTAATTTGCATCATGTATATTTACCATGGGAATTTTAAGCAAAAATATGATGATATACATGCGGTTGTATCTATGCATGTTGAGATCCTCTTCATAAAGCAATGATGAAAATACTTTGAAGCGATGCATTGGAAAATATTATCAAACACCACAGGTCATAGTGGACCATACTGATCACATGGCCACTGATTAGATAAGTTGGTAAATGAAATATTCTTGATGATTACAGCATGACTAGATATCAAAGTCACCTGACATAGGGACACGGGGATACATGTGTCCAACAAAGGGCACATAGACACTTGAAACAAGATGCATTGGGACTCATAAATATAAATAAATATATATATATATAGAGAGAGAGAGAGAGAGAGAATTTAAAAATATATTAGCATTACATAAATAAAATATAGACATAAAGATGTAAATTTTTTGAACATTTAGAAAATATAACTACATCAAACACACGTTGGACACATTTATCGACACATTGGGACACGTGTTGTCCAAGTGTCGAACACACATGAAACACGTGTCTTGAACAGGACATGTGTCCCACGAGTATCTAACACTCAAACAATGAGTGTCCAAGTGTCTAATACACTAGATACAAGACACACGAGGGAGGGGAGAGAGTATCCAATGATCCATCCAAATATAGGTTATTTATCTATGTCTTCTAATTACCCATGATCATGACATGTTGAGATGATGGGAAATCCATCTATGAAGGGAGAAGTTGTTTTATATGTACAAACTCTATTGCTTGCCATTGGAGTGAGAAGCTCCAAGGCTAGTAGGTATAGTCTCCTACCCCATGCTATATAGTGAAAGGGTGGGGGATCATAGATAGCCATTGGACTAAGCTTTTAAGTGGTTGGCTATGATCATATGGCATTGAATATTCAAGTAGTTTTTTGACAGAAGGTTTGGAACTACCCAATGTGCAGACAATATTGGACTTGATTATCATATGAGATATCCCTTTAGTCCTTGAGTAGGCTTGCATTCGTGTTAATCCTATAACAATCTTGCTTTGTCATCTGCTTCACATGTGGAGAATCAATCTTTGATACTAATTTCTTCTGGCTTGATTTTCCCAAAAAAGTAGGTTTGAATGGGCTCTCCTAGACTACCATAACGCAATTGCAGCTGGTTGAATGTTTCATCCCTTTTACAACAATAAAGTACAGCACGTTCGGACATTCAAATGAAATTCTATCATCAAAACAATTTATGACAGCAAAATAAGCATAAAACGTCCAATGCCAATCTTTTTCAATATGTTTGTTCCTTTCTATATTGAAAATAAACTTAAATGCTCTCAAAAGAGTTGCACCTCTTGAATAAGGCACAAGAACCTCCTTCTATAAGCCGTTTTGGGCACCTACTCGAACTGAAAGTGGACTTGCCAACCAACATAATTGACATTGTACATGTGAGATGCCTTGTCTCATCATGCCACATACATCTCACAATACCCCATACAATTTGACCTTTCTTGCCAATAGTTAACCATCGTCAACTTGAACCATATCCAAGTTAACTCTCACTTCATTTAAACCGACTACAAATGGACCTAAAATTTTTTAATGGACTTTCTATGAGTTTTTTTGTTGAGGAAATGTGTATAAGTGAATCCTAGACTAAGAATAAGCCTTTGAGCAGTCCCCAGGCCTATACCCAACAGTTGCCATGATCCAAAACTGAGAGATTAAACATAGCACCTTCCAAAAGACCAAAAACCACTTGTCAGTGCTCTGATACCAAATACATCCTGGTTAAAAGGACTGTGTTGTGTAGGTGCAGGTGAGAGTCTGTTCTACTAAATGTTATGACAAGTATATAGAAGAGTAATATGTGCTATACCATTGAAAATGGAATAAGAGCTTACGGAATTTGCACTCCCTCAGGACCATATTCGTCAATCACTCTGCTGATATTGCATTGGGGACTGATAATAGTTCAATAGCTATCATGAAATCACATTGCTATAGCTTAAGTGCGGAACCATGTTTGATTAGTGAAATATCATTTGACTTTATATGGGAATCAACAACAGCATTTTACAAGGCTATTCAAGGACAATCTGTACATTTTGCTGACAACAAATACATCAAGAAGAGAAAACAGTAAAGGTATTCACCTTCTATTCAATCTAGAAAGTTATTGGCATGGCCCTTATTAAACCCTAATTATATCCTAATGAATATTAAATGGTAAATATGTATTCAGTGCTCACTGGTATAGTCTTGCCATCGCGGGCACCAACCCACTTTCCCCCAATCAGACCTTGTGTTCGCAGCAGACCCTTTTCATTCAGCCATTTTACTGAGTCGCTGCTCATCTGCATTGCATTGCATCGCACAACATATGTTACAACACAAAAATTGCTCATACATGCGTATTCATGACCTGATCGGGGTAAATCTTATCGATTATTTTTGCAAAGAAAAAGCTTTTGACAAATTTTCCTAGTGTTAAGCAGGATTCGATCACATCATTCTGCCATACTTATTATTAGAGTTTAATTTGCAGAACACTCTGTTCCATTGGCCCACTAACGTATTGTTAAGTGTGCTTAAAAAAAGATATGCAATGAAGATGTTACATTGGAGTTAATGGGATTGATAGTAGGAGATTGTTGAAGTGGGTTAGGAATAGGATGTACCCGTCGCTGGTGCAGGCAAGCATAATAAGTGTGTACGACAGGAGCAATCCTCATGCGGCGGATCGCCATCGCCATTGCCATTGCCGTTCCGTTTATGTGACGTGATAGATCCGCTACTTTTACTTCCTGCACTTTCCCCTCGTACTCTTTAAATCACCAGGTTTTTCGTGAAATAAAAAGAAAAGGAGCTCTTTGAGTTGCTGTTGTTGACCATTACTTTGTTGTGTTTATTACTTTAATTTATTTGTGGAATGTTTCCACGTGTTTAATTCGATGATGGGATTTATCAAAATAAAGAAATTTTTAAATAAAAATAAAAGGACGGGAGTTTTCAAAGTTATTTCATAATTATAAATATAGTAAGATTGTTTCATGAATAATGATTGAGAGGTTGTTTGTTATTAGGGTAGTATTAAGGATTAAGACTAGATGTCATTAAAAATATATTATGTAACTTAATCAAGGAAGATTTTCTTTTTTGCAAATACTATTTAGGGTGATATTGTTTTTTGGTTATGGAGTAGGACCTAAAATTGTTTGTGATTGGCTAAGATCTTGTCTTCCTTGAACATAAGGAAATAAGTTAATAACCCAAAGATCCGAAGGTATTTGGTAGGGAATGGATCATTTTAGGTGGCGCGGTTTTCCTTGAATAATAGTGATGAATCAACACACATTTGCGAATAGCAACAAGTGATGGTTGTACTCACCACTGGTTGACAATTGAGTTATAATAGTTTTTCCCATATATATATATATATATAGTTGGCTTAAGGGGTTTTACAAAGATGAGTAGATGAAATATTAAGATGTAAAGTTAAGTGAAATGAGGGACGAGTAGTGTCTTAACATTTGAGTTCAATAAGAAATGTGTAATATGATGCAATGCATTTATGTTTTGAGGATATCCTTTGCTTTGGACTACAACGTGATCCAATACTAAATGCTCATTTGCAAGCTAACATAATCTATGTCTCTTTCATTCTATGTGGATAATAGGATTGTAAGATAATAAGTCTTAGATAATGTCAGATCTTGTGGTGTGTAACAATTTATTATATAACTGAGTTATCTAATGAAAAGGACAACACACCTTTGGAATTCATAATGTATTCGGGTTCTCAGAGTTTAGGGATCTCTAAATAGGCAAAAATATCTACCACAATCTCATGATAGACCAAACAAAAACAAATGAAGTGTTCTCTTGATTTTGGCTCCATGTTGCATAGGTTACAATATGTTGATCAAGGTATGTGATGGTTAATGTCCATCTTTAGATGGTGATAACAAATATAAATTGTCCATAATAAGAGCAAAGGCTATGAGAAAAATGGCTCCTAAGATAGCTTAAAATGATGACGTAATCATTTCACGGTATATTGGTCAAGGTATGCGATGGATAGTGTCCATCTTTAGATGGTGACACAAATCTAAACTATCCATAATAAAAGCAAAGGCTATGAGAAAATTTGCTATGAAGATAGCTTAAAGTGATGATATAATCATTCTCAATATGTAAATAAGTACAGTGATAATGGTAAGTCTAAGAGAAAACTTCATGCTAGCATACTACAACTTAATCATTAAAACAAAAACAAACACAATTCAAAACTAAAACAACAAAATTGTTTGTGGATCTAAAATGAGCCCCCACTCCATCATCTTGCCTCTAATTATTTATATTCACCCAATGTTCTATACTTTTATCCTAAAATTTTATGTTTATTTTCCTTCCTATAACAAAAGGACATGGTACTTTAAACAAAACATCGTGTACACGGGTTTGAGTGACCTAACAGGATATAGGTACACTCAACTCAAATGGAAGAAGTATGAAGAGTACTTTTGCTAGTAGGAGACCGACTAACTTAGAGGGAAGCAATTGAGGGGTATATAATGTAGAACCTTGAGGGTGGAGGATGCTAGTTCATTTGTAATGAGTTGTCTGAGTAGGTGTGAAGTTGCCACTCATTTTTTTAAATGAGAAAATAGGCAAGAGAGAAGAGGGAGGCAAACTAAGTTTAGGGATTTTACCTAAGTTATATTACATTTTCCAAGGAAAACCTCACAAAGAAACTTAAGGGATGCTTCCTTGAATTCATGGATGGCATGTCTAATAAACCCATCGCGTAGATTAGTGCACCTCACCTAGGGGGATTCAAACCAGGCACCTACTAATACGAAACTAGTCAAATGCCCAACATCATTGGCAACAACTAATTGAGCTAACCCATCGGGCTTCCTAAGTTATATTACCTACAGTTGTAGGACAAATGTTTTGCCTTGATTTATAGGTGAATTCATATATATTAAGTTATTTAAGAATAATGACAAAGCAACTTGTCAAGTGGGTCTAGTTGAAGTGGTTGCAAGGAAAATTGATATCCTCCCCACACAAGTTCAAATCTCGTATCATGACATGATGCTCTTAGGGAATATCGTGATTATCATGAGATTTTTGACAAAGCCTCGAGATTTTACATAATCGAGTTTACCATGGGCACCTTCCTCGAAATGAGGGGGAGTGCCTGACCGGTTTCCTTGGGATACATATTTCGAGTAAAAAAATATTGACAAAGCAAGCAAACGAATAACAAAACTAGTTTTTTTCCTCTTTACTCTTAGTTCCTACATTAGCCCACCCAAGACTAGAAAGTTGGAAATGCAAAAAGTAAATAAATAAAATGTAATCATTCATTTCCCCATCCATAGTGCAAAATAAGAATACCAACGAAAAAGTAATTTATTCATCAAATATTATTTCTTGTGTGTGTGTAGAGAGAGAGGGAAAGAGAGCGCTTAGTTTCTTATGTGGGTTGAGAAGCCCACATACTTTAACCATACTTTAACCATACTGTAATCTAACCATACTTTAATACTAAAAATGAAGAATTAAATAGCATGGAACATATCATCAAAGGGGAGGCAGGTGCGGGGGGAGGGGTGAGCAACAAAAGGGGAAAGGTCAACCATTTTGACCAACCAAAAGAGTGCAAAAAACAAAGCAGTAGTCTAAACATTCTACCTTTTGGTTGTTTTCTGGCATTTTTTTCCGTCTGATTTTCCCCGAAACCCGGTGACGGATAGTTGGATTTGCAGATTTGAGTGGTTAAGTTTGTATAATCCGAGTGCTCTAGGGGGTTTTCAGCATGTTGAATCTATTTATGCATTCATAAAGACAATTTAAACAACATAAAATAGAGATTTTGTCCAAATTTACATCGTCGGATTCCGACCAATTCCTCAAAAAAAAACCCAAAAAGTAAAACATTTAACCAATGCCAAAAACAAATATAGATGAAAAAAGTAAACCCAAAAAGAAATCTCCAATAATCCAAAGCACAATTAGGATACAAAATAAGTGACTGGTTACCTCTAAAATCTACACTTCAAAAGTTAAGTCTAATCATCAAGTACAAACCTTKTGGAAACTTAACAACATCACCCATTGTGTGTGTTGAGGCATGGTCAAGGAGGTAATGAGAGGGACAGCAAAGGGTTTTTGCAGRCAGCCCATGCGTAGGCGGCCAAGTGGCATCCGTGTGGCAGGAATCAGTCACATCCATGGATGGTTACTATCCTCTGGTTGATTATTCAGAAGACTCTCTAACAGAGTCTGATATTTTTGCATCAGCGGATCATTTCGAGATTCGAGCTTCGGTTTAGGACGACGGGAAGGCGCGTGCCAGGGTAGTGTGTGACCACTTTGCACATAGCTTTGAATCGAAACAGATATAGATCCGAGCCCGCCTTTTTGGATTCTGGCAATCGGAGAGGGAGTACAATCATTTAATCCATCTCGGCAGGAGGATTCTCATGGGCCCTTTCACTCTGATGTAGGCTTCTCAAGGGTGGCATACAGTAGCAGGAGGAGCAGCAAACCAACAAGGCTAGGTCCAGGTAGCAGGAGGAGCAGCAAACCAACAAGGCTAGGTCCATTTTCTGGGCAGGGTCCTAATCAGTAAGAAGTATATACAGCAAAACCAACGTCCGACTTTGAAGGCAAAACCAACGTCCGACTTTGAAGGCATACAGTATCACAGTATCCAGCAGAGATCAGCAGAGAGCAGCGAAGCAGAGGGGGCAGGGGGAAGGCATTGGGCAGAAGCCTTGTGGTGAGATTCCGTTCGAAATTTTTAACCATTTCGAGCAGATCTCGTCACCCAATGGAAATCTCGATCCATTTCCAGATTTAATCTCCATGCATTTCGCGTTCAGAAACTCTATAATGAAAATAATCTCAACGATTCAGTTGGACAATGATGATTGCAATGAACTTTGAGCTTGAAAATTCGCCATTAACAGTGCCTCCGCCTGATATGGACACTTTGGTCGAAGTGTAACGGAAGGCGCTAGAACTTGCAAAGCACCATTGGTCACAGGGTCGAATCTCATACAAACCTCCCGTACAAACAACCGGCAACAAGGCGAGGGTGCAGTGCAGAATTCACTTAAACCGCGGGGCAAAGTCCAGAGATTCACAACGTGGTCATCCTTTACGCTATTGACTAACAGATTGATTGACCTCAAGAATGTATGCAAATTGTTTGAAGAAAACTCTCAATAACAAGAATCAGATGCATGTTGTCTTAAAGGCAGTAGCAGACATCCAGGGATAGGGACAGGGACAGAGACAGTGGGCTCAGCTTGAGGGACAGTGGGCAGGGACAGTGGGCTAATAAAGTACAGGGATAATGGTCTAACAGGGACAGTGGGCAGAGCAGCAAGTTTTCAGCGGTCAGACCAACAAATAGTGAAGGGTTAAGCATAAAACAAAGGGTCAGTTTTGGGCAGAGACCTTGATTTCCCTTAATAGCATCATAACAATGGGACAAGAAACTTTAGAATTCGTGGAAACAAATGATATAGGGCAAGTGAAATTGCCTCATCAGCCAAAACTGAAAAGTGGGTTTGGGTTAATGCCAAACAGTACCAGGGCATTTTAAAACGAAGACTAGCTCGTCTGAAATGGGAGCAGACAAGGAAAAAAAGGTCTCAAAGGGAAAGTACTTGGGTCCTT
>SNQJ01S0010721.1:117601-139378 GCA_010110895.2 Picea sitchensis | reverse complement strand
AATGCACTTTTTCCAAGCCCATCAATTGCCTTTTATCTTTCTTTCTTTATTTTTTTTCAATATAGAATAAGGAGAGATTGAAGGTCATTGCCCTGGCATGGTGACCAAGTGACGGAAATGTCACCCACAAAAACCTAATGGAAATGAGAAGGTTGGCTCGTGATGAGACCCCGTTTCTCTCAGCCATGCAACTAAGAGCCATTACCCTGGTTTGGTGACCAGATGATGGTAATGTCATACCACTAGATATTCATGGACGTTATAGGCCAGCTCGTGATGAGACCTCCTATCCTTCAACTAACCTTTTAAGCATTCTTTATTATATTGTGGGTCCCCTTTATTCAAAGATAATCATTTCATTGCTTTCTTGGGTGATCCTTGGGTGAAGCATCTAGAAGGTTTATACAAGGCTTTTATCTTTTACCCAAAATCAACCCCTCTGGGCCTTTAGCCCCTTCTTCCCATAGAATGCGGGACAACCCCTTCTTGGGGAAATACACCCTAAAATCCCAAGAGATAAGAAAATGGAGGGGAACAATAATGGAAAGTGGTAAGTATGGTTGGGAACGGTACGATGGCTCATTAAGGGAGTTCCCAGCAACAAACCCATCCCCAAGGAAAACCACTTACTAGGACACAATGTCAACGACTAAGCACATATCATGAAATCTAGAGCAACCTAAGATACAACATAATCAAATGTCTTAAATATTGAAATGATGCTCACCATAATAATGACTTGTACCTCATGGAGCAAGGCCCATTGCCTTCCAGAATCCAACTGGTGTGGTGGACGCCATCTGCAAAACTGACCATCTGTGGTGGTGAGTGGGTTTTCCATCTATGAAAAGGGTACTATTGGTCATGTAGTCTCTCGGCATTCCATATTTGCAACCTAAGGGCCTCAAGACATGATCTCCTTAGTTATCCACAAAATGGGGATAACATCTGGCTCCTACTTGGGGACATGTGCTCGTCGTAGAGTGCATGAGAACCGCAATATCTCCTGGTATACCTGTGCCTACAAGGAAACATCAAACTGTCAAGTGCGGGATGGCATACTCATCCTTGTTCTCATATGATCATAATCAAAACCAACTAAGCTAGAAAATAAAATTTTGACATTTTTTTAATAAATTATAAGCTAAGCATGAAATCAATAGTGCAAGTAGAGAAAAATGAAATGCATCTAAACTAGTACGAGCAATCAAGATGCAAATGTAGGGAATCAAAATGACTTACCTACTTACCTGGGGCACGGGCCCTGAAGAAGTCATGTGAACTAGATGTGAGGTTGGAGAAGAGACCCATCTACTAGTAGTGGCACCTTTCTCCCATCTAATGTTGTCATATGGTACCTTTCTTTGTCAGACTTATTCTTGATGATGTAAGGGCCAAGCCATGAATTGTTATCTTTTTGTTCATATCTAGGCTTGCCCTTTATTTTTTCCTACATGAGCACAAGACTTCCTTCATTGAAATCGATGCAAGGTGTACTCTTATCGTATAGAAGCAATGTTCAGACTGTATCTTTGACGATTTCTTCATGTTTCTCATATTCTTTCGTCAAAATTTGGATAGACCCAGGTTCCTTCCCATGGTATTTTGCAAGTTTGTCTTTGTATTGATCTGCCCATGGAAGAAGTGTGTTTATGGAGTCCTCCTACATAAAAGGTAGCTCAGATGGGTCATATTCAATGGTCTGTGGGAGTATGTCATAATCTCATTCGCTGGCATAATCAAGACCATCAGGATCCATCACGTGTCTATCAGTTTTCTCTCGATTGTATAATATCTGAAAAGTGACATCCCCCATAGGAATGTGTGCATGGGTGAAATCCATGCTAAGGAAACCCCCAAGAGTAGTAGACCAACTCCTAGATAAAAGCATCCCCCAAGCATCTGCAACGTCGATCACGACTATGTCCATGAGAATGCTGATATGTGGAAAATCAATCAGGAAAACCTCAACGTCCTCACATACCCCAATGACTTTGACCTTTTTGGAATCAATACCACATACATTGCCATAAGGTCAGGTTGTCTTCAAGCCAAGTTGTTTCATTACCTTCAATGATATGACATTTGTTGAGGCCCCTGAATCAAGCATGCAGGTGTTCAAGCGGAGGCCATTCATGCCCAATGAAAGATATAAAGGAGGGTTCTCGTCCCTTGGCCGATCATGATACATAGTGTTTAATATGATGGGAGGATCCTCCTTCTCAGTTGGCACCTACAAGATTTTCAAAATTTCCCTTTTCACAGAAGGGATCTTACACATCTATGTCATTGGGACTGTCATATTCAGTTTTCCAAACATGCTTGCAACATCTATATTCAACTAAATGTCATCTATAGGAGTTGGCTTAGGAAGCAACTCACATATCGGTGGTGGAGGTGGTGGAGCCACCTTTTCTGCTGATGGAAGAGGAGTATCAGGCTGCGATGGAGGGGATGAAGCATTTTTTCTTCCATAGGTTAAGATTTCTCTCCTCCTCGGTTCCTTCTTCTAATCATATGTCAATTTATTTAAGACCCAGAGTCTCCCCTCTTTTTCTCCTTTTCTTCTGGCTTCATTGATATGTTCTTGAGCAACCTGTTCATCGTTGAGATTGAAAATCATGAAGTTTATATCGTCATGATAATATTCGTCTTGTCAGGGGCACTCATCTTCCCCGTGGGGTTCTTGGCATGGGAGACACCGATATTCTATATAAAATGTCCCAACATGTTTCAAAGTATCTGGGGCCTTTGCCTCTTGTTGAGGTCTTGGTTTCCAACCGATGGCATCTCTCTATTGTCTGTTAAACTGAGGTTTGGGAGAAGATTGATTTATTTTCACTGTTAGTCATACGATTCATAAGCTGATTCTTCACCTGAACAAACTGAGTATTCATTTGGTCTATTTTCTGAGTCAGAAGAGCAATCAGATCAGGAACACTGTTGTTGGAAACCTTAGTCCTTGATTCTGTCTTTCTACGAGGGTATTGAAAAGGTTCTATTTTTGAATTAAGGAGATTTTCTTCAATGTCAATACTAAACTCTTTAGCCTCTGCCAATGACATGGGATTTTTATCTTTAAGAATGTATTGAAACTGCCCTTCAAAGGCATTCATGTAAAGGAGATGAACTGATAATGTCGTAGGATGGTAATTTGTTGGAATTTGATTGTACAACCTAACAGATCTGGAAATGAATTCCCTCACCATTTCATTCTCCTTTTTCTTTATTTGATTGAATTGAGTCCCAAGTGTCCCACCATCTGTTTTTCTTGACCATCTTCTTTTAAAGAAGTTGGAAAAAGCATCATAGGTCGTGATATGATTATCGGGGAGTCCTCTAAACGAATCAAGGGCTTCTTCAGTAAACGATGAAGCGAATAGTCTCATGGCCACATCTTCATGATCAATACCTGCATTGTCCATATCCCAGCCCATGACATAAATGTGATCTTCGTTAATTATCACATTGTTTCCTGGGAACTTTGGTAACCACTTGTTGACTTCTGTTGGCATTTTGTTAGGGTAACCTTGGATATTGGTCATGTTAAGGGGTTTTTAGAGGTCCCCTACCGAAGGGCGATCCATTGGGACAAGAGGGAGGGTATTATGGAAAAGGGTTTTAGGAATAAGAGACTTGAGATGAGGCCTTCTTTGGTAAATGTTAGAAGGCTTGAACCTCCCAGGGGGAAAAGGTTTTGGGAAAGAAGGATTCTGGGAAGGTGGAATTGCCAGATGAGTTTCAAAGTGAACCCATCAGGAAAGGTGGAAAGGGAACGTCCCTTGGGTGGAGTCACCAGGAAAGATAAGGGAAAGGCTCTAGGATAGCTTACCAAAGTGTCGTTAGGGTACGAAGAAGATTCAAAATCTTCCCCTGCAATGATGCCAAAATGTTATAGCGCAAGTTGTAGGTTGGGCAAAGCTCGACTGAACCACAAAGAAAGTGCTACAACTTGGGAATCCTACACCCAATGTCACTTCGATGTAGGTCCCACACTTCAAGCGTGACTAGGTCACTCTAGGGAGGCGATCCCGGTGAACCTAGGGGGATTGAGATGGATATGGAGATGGATGGAAGTGAAGCCCCTATAGGTCAAGTCTAAATGGGATGAAAGGTGGGAAAATATGCCTTATAAGTCAAGTAATTGTTGCCCCACATGTATAGTACTTATCTGGGTGATTGTACCTGCCCGAGACACAAGAAAATACACTTTGCAATGATATATGTTAGTTGGATCAGAAAGTTAAGCTTTCTGTCCCTAATTTGCAGCAGTAAATAAAAATTTATATCAGCAAATAAAATATCTAAATCATCATACAAATATCTAAACTTGTTAAGTAAATCAACATCAAGATTTAGCAATGAATATAGGCTAAAATATGGCACTTAAGAAGCTAGAGAAGGTGGTTGTTGTAAACATGTGTTTTCTGAAGAAAATTGCAGCCTTATGGCTGTAGAATTCAGTGGCATGCAACAGAAAAATCAACCATGGAAAAGTTCCAAGAACTAGCTCAAAAGATGCGCCCAAGTTAGTAGAGTAAGTGAGTGAAATTTAGGAGTTAGTCTAGGGTTAGTTTAGGAGTTATGAGAGTGTTAATAGCTAGGGCTATGCAGCCCTAATGGCTGTAGGTTAAAGTTTGTAACAGAAAGCAAGGTAATGGGAGAGAGGGGACGCCCTAGTAAGGGAAAACCCCTCTCAATGAGGCAAACCAACTTCAAGCAAGAAACCTTTCAAAAGATCAAACATTGTGTTTCCCAAGGCAATGATTTTGTATCTCAAATGCCAAAAAAGGTATGATTGGTGGCTTTACTATTGGGTTAATGGAGTCAAATAAACAAAGATATTAGAGAAGCTACCTCCTTGGGGGTGTAAGCCCTTTTACTTCCCAAGGCAAGTTTATCTAGGCTAGGGTTTAAGCTAAGAGGGTGTATGCCCTTATACTTCTCTTAGCAAACCCTTGTATAATCAATGAGATGAAGCAAAAATGATGAAGACTATGGTGGGGGTGTATGCCCTTATACTTCCCACCTAGCTCCTAGCATAACGATACTTGACGTAACAAAAAATGAAAATATAATAGTAAAAGACCATACCAATATCAAGAGAAATGCCAAGACAATCCACCATAAGAGATAGAAAAACATCATCCAAGGCTAGCGCCTCACTCCTCCATCAACCATTCATCAATATAGCCATAAACAAGTGCACAAGAGATAAAAAGAACCAAGTGTGGCACAAATTTTAGACCAAGTCCTCTCACAAGAGGGAGAGTTATGATTAAAATGAGATCTAATGATCTCTATTTATACAAAATGTAGCTAACATAGTTTGTCCACAAATTAAGGAATAAACCACAAGATTAGGGGTAAAAAACCCTAATATTTCCCCCTTAACAAAGTAATATTAGACAATTCACTTAAAATTTCACTTTTTACACAAATAAAACCCTAATTTAGGAGGACCTTACCCCTTTAGGGGACGTTTTGCCACTTTGAGGAAGTCATTGGTGTTGGAGAAGCATGGGTAGGCCTCCAAAGGCCACATGTCAAGCATCTAAGCACTCTCATCATGGTGAAGACCCTCTTCAACTCAAAACATCCATGTGTCAAAAGAGTGGTACCTCACCACCATGCCCTAGCCCCAAAAGCATGACGCCAATCTCGAAATAGGATGTTTTTCCCCTGCTGGGAAAATCGTATGGCAAGTGAGGGCTAGGCTAGGTCATCCAAGTCATCATCAAGGAATTCCAAGTCTGATCTCTCTCATCTGGCATGTGGGCCCATGGCATCCATCCTTTGGGCTTATAGCCCCATGGAAGACCAAGCTAGGCTTGTTCTCCCAAAATTTTCCACCAACTAGGTCCTGCAAAGACAAATGAGCACGCCCTCCAAGGATATCAAGTCGTAACATCATGATAAGTGAATCCAATCAATAAATAATTCATCTAAGCATGTGCATCAAAGATCACTACATCAAACAATTAACAGCTCAAAGACATTATGTGATTTATCAAGCTTGAATATGGGAGGGTTGATAAGGTGTCCTATTGGGTAGATCTTTTCCTAGGTCAAGGAGAGTTTCCAAGATATCCCTCTCTAAGCCATGTAAAGTAGATGAAGTGTGTGGGGTCAAGAGTCAATGGGCATAGGGATCATGAAATACAAAGGGCCATAGTGTATCATTCATGGGTGCCTTTGTAGATGGTGTGTGGTACCTTCGTCCGCAATGCACTTTTTCCAAGCCCATCAATTGCCTTTTATCTTTTTATCTTTATTTTCTTTCAATATAGCATAAGGAGAGGTTGAAGGTCACTACCCTGGCGTGGTGACCATGTGATGGCAATTTCACCCACAAACACCTAATGGAAATGAGAAGGTTGGCTTGTGATGAGACCCCCTTTCTCTCAGCCATGCAACTGAAATCCATTACCCTGGTTTGGTGACCAGATGATGGTAATGCCATACCACTAGATATTCATAGGTCGGCTCGTGATGAGACCTCCTATCCTTCAACTAACCTTTTAAGCATTCTTTATTATATTGTGGGTCCCATTTATTCAAAGATAAGTGTTTCATTGCTTTCTTGGGTGATCCCTAGGAGAAGCATCTGGAAGGTTTATACAAGGCTTTTATCTTTTACCCAACATCAACCCCTCTGGGCCTTTAGCCCCTTCTTCCCACAGAATGAGGGACAACCCCTTCTTGGATCAATACACCCTAAAATCCCAAGAGATAAGGAAATGGAGGGGAACAATGATGGAAAATGGTAAGTATGGTCGGGAACGGTACGATGGCTCATTAAGGGAGTTCCTAACAACAAACCCATCCCCAAGGAAAACCACTTACTAGGGCACAATGTCAACCACCAAGGTAAAGCAGGGAAAAATGCATAATGTCAAAGCACATATCATGAAATCTAGAGCAACCTAAGATACAACATAATCAAATGGCTTAAATATTGAAATGATGCTCACCATAATACTGACTTGTACTTCATGGAGCAAGGCCCACTTCCTTTCAGAAGCCAACTGGTGTGGTGGACGCCATCTGCAAAACTGACCATCTGTGGTGGTGATTTGGTTTTCCATCTGTGCAAAAGGGTACTGTTGGTCATGTAGTCTCTCGACACTCCATATCTATAACCTGAGGGCCTCGAGACATGATCTCCTTAGTTATCCACAAAATGGGGATAAGAGTTCCGAAAATGCTTATTGGAGTTTAAATATAATCTAATTCTTGGATTCATTGGATTGATTTTTGTACAATAAGTGAAAGAACGTCTATACATTCTTTCCTCTATATCCCTCATAGTTTTATAAAATCCCCCCCCCTTGTCATTAACTTCTAACACCACTCTAGATGTATTAAGGACAAATTCATCATCATTTGCATCCTTCATAACTTTTTTTCTTTTTAGTAGGGCCTTTTATTTCCTTTTTGTCAATCTGTGTACAACATTCACATATGCAAAATTGAATGTTGGAAACCCGTTGGCTATTATTGTTAAGAAGTACATTATTAGTAAAAGGTCAATGAAAAACTTCACATTGCTCACCTTTTGATCCACCTAATTCCATTGCATGCAACATTTCTATAAATATTTTACGTGCTTTTCCCCTTAGATTGCGAACAATCTTATTGAGTTTTTTCAAATTTTTGCTTTGCATGACACACATTAACCAATGCATATCTTTTAAACCTACAAATAATTGAAATATATTACATTTACATTAAATCTTCAAATAGCTTGCCATTTTCTCTTCTTGGGATGTGCTTCCTTTGCGTGTGTTGCTATAGTTTTTTCCCTTGATCTTACATCAAACATATTCTATCAATAAAATACTTTTTTTTTTCCAGTGAAAAAAAACAAGTCATTTTATTCATATTGGCAAAATTACATCTTTAGATGCTCTTGCCATTCTTGTAGTTGTAGACCTAATTATAAAGTCTGCATACTGACCCAATTTTTTTTTTTGTATAGATATGCTTCTAGGTATGTTTTTCTAGTGAATATCCCTTCTTGATTGCACAAGCAGCCCAAGGAACTGCTCTAAAAAACTCAGCAAAAATCTCGACGTGTTCCAGTTACATGTCAAAAAATCTATCAATAAAATACCTGCAAAGAGAAATATACAAATTATGAAGTATGTTTTACAAACAGAGTAAATAATTCTAGCCTAAAAATGTTTTTGGGTTAATCATTGCATATCATAGTAATAGGCATTGGTGCGCACTATACAAATATATGCATTGTTGTGTATATATAGTATAATGTGCACCATAAAACCCATTTTTTTTTAACTGATGGGGTCAAGTGATGTGATTTACATCAATAAATGCACATGTGTGTATTTACTATATAGTGCACAACACAAAAACTAGGAACATTTACCAAAAAAAATAGAAAGGATGGGGTTTGGAATCCAACACAACAAGGGACCCCATTCTATTAAAATATTATTTACATCAAAATAATTGTTGAGGCCAACAAATACCCAAAGACCCAAAAAAATAATATCATGGTGAAAGGGTAAATAAACTAAACCTGTATTTGATGTTTCATGCTTTTTGTATGACAAAATGGGGTATTCCAACAGAGGACGAACACCTTTAGTAACCACTCACACAACCAGATCAAAGATCAACACATCGATGTTTTTACGTGGTTAAAACTCTTGAAGAGGGAAACAATGCACAATCCCAACCAACATGGCCACTTGAGGCAATATATTAATGCAAAAGAAAAATATTTTACAAGAGAGTTTCTCACAATCGATCATCAACAAATGACCCTCCACGCTCTTTAAATAGAGATCATGGACCAATCGGGTGCTAAGCCATGGATTAATGTAGTCATTAAGATCGAGGAGAATATGAGCCGTTAGATCACTCTATGTATATAACATACCGTGACTATCAGATTACATAACTACAAATGCACACTAATGCATACTAAAGAAACACACTTTTACCTAAAGATGCATTAAACCAAATTGATCTTAACTTACTCCTAAGTGCCTAAATATCCTAACATCCCCCCTTAAGAACAACTAGGGATATGATTGAAGAATTTACAAAGGAGACACAATAGGAGAAGGAAGGAGGCAATGAATCCTATCCCCCCTTAATGACAACTTCCTAAACTCCTAACATAGATTGACGTTTAGAAAACTTTGCTTATGTAAGAGACTTTGTGAAGATGTATACAACTTGATCTTATGTAGGGAAAAAAAGCACTTCAATAAATCGATCATGAATGAGCTTTCTGATGAAGTGCATGTGTAGCTCAATGTGTTTGTTGTGTTGATGTTGAACAAGATCTTTGGTGAGCTTGATGGCACTCTAATTGTCACACTAGAGGGTGGTCGAACGCTGCTACTAAAAGCCAAAATTTGAAAGGCTTCATTGAAGCCACAAGGCTTCTTGACTTGTATTAACCGTTGCTTGGTACTTTTCTTTTGTGGAAGAAAGAGCAATAGCATGTTGTTTCTTACAAGCCCAAGTGATAGGTCCAGAACCAAGGCTAAAAACATAACCTACAATAGACTTTCGATCACTAGGGTCGCCGACCCAATCCAAATAAGTGAAACCAACCAACAAGGGAGTCCCCCCTGAACTGTAATGTATCCCAAATTGAACTATACCCCAGACATACCAAAGTATCATTTTTGTTGCTTTTCAATGGCTTTCATGGGGTGTTTCCATATACCGGGAAACAAGACCAACAACAAAGGAAATATCATGATGGATATGAGTAAAATATAAGAGGCTACCAACTAAATGACGATACAAAGTGGCATCAACTCTGGGAGTAGTATAAATAACAAGAAGTTTTACTCTAGATAGGAAGGGAGAAGGGGTTGGTTTAGAATCATCCATGTGAAAGCAGTGAAGAAGTTTACAAGCATACTTAGACCATGAAAGAAAAATTCCTTCCTAGGTTTTCAATACTTGGAGGCCAAGGTAATAATGCAAATAGCCTAAGTATGTCATTTCAAACTTCTTTTTAAGGATGGATTTCACACGAGTTAAAAGTTGACGATCACTACCAGTGAGGATAAGGTCATCGACATAAAGAACACGTATTATGAGATCACTCCCTACTTTCTTGGTATATACATTAGGGTTAGAATGAAATCTATAAAATCTAATGTCAAGAAGAAAACTATCCATTTTGGCATACCAAGATTGAGGAGCTTGTTTAAGACTATAAAGAGATTTCTCGAGGTGACAAACAAGGATGGAGTCATTCTGGACATAACCTAGAGGTTTTTCTATGTAGATTTCTTCTTGCAAATCCTCATGTAAGAAGGCATATTTAACATCCATCTAATGGACCTCCCATTTATGTGAGGCAATAAGGGCTAGAACAAGGCGTATGGAATTCATTTTGGCTACAGGGGAAAAGGTTTCATTATAGTCAATGCCTTCAACTTGAGAGAACCCTTTGGAAACTAATCGAACCTTGGGTCTTTCAACACTTCCGTCTGATGCATACTCAGTTCTATACACCCATTTACATTTGACAACTTTTCTTCCTTTCAGAAGAGGTACAAAATCCCAAGTATCGGTCACCATTAAAGAGCGATACTCTTCATTCATTGGTGTGTCCCAATATGGATGGCCTGAAGCTTCTAAAAATGTGTCTGGATCACAAGTCTCTAAAACTTGAGCCAAAAGAGAAGAGGCTCACTGGAACTATGAATGTGTATGACAATGATCTCAAGGATCATTGGAAACATCACCAACTGCATCTCATGTTGAATGGACCCATCCGGGAAGCAGTGGTGTTGGTTGAGGTTCATGTTCAATGGACTCATCTGGAGGAAGGTGAGTAGGAAGAGGTGGATTTTCATCGTCATTGTCATCATCCGAAGAAGAAGAAACCAGAATAGGAACAAAAGATGGCACAAACACCGAAGATGGATCATAGGTCGAAGATGAAGCAAACATCGAATTAGATTCGCGGGCTAAGATATTTTCATCAAATTTAACATCTCTTTTGATAACAATTTATTGGAATGAGGTTGAAGAAGTCGGTAGCCTTTGACATCTCCATAATATCCAATAAAAATTAAATTCTCACTTTTAGGCTGCAATGCTTTCCTTTTCTCATCAAGAAGGTGAGCCCATGCTACACTACCAAATACATGGAAGTGTCTTACATTTGGCTTAATTTTAGTCCATGATTATTTTGGTGTTATATTTTTCAAAGCCTTTGTGGGAGTGTGATTTACTATGTAATTTGCACAGTTGATGGCTTTTGCCCAATAATGAAGGCTTAATCCCTTAGATTGGATCATACAATTAGCCATTTCCTTTAATGCGCGATTTTTTCTTTGAACAACACCATTTTGTTGTGGTGTATATGGAACAATATATTGCATTTGAATTCCTTGTGCAGTGTAGTAACTTGTAAAATTATTGTTCACATATGTGCCTCCATTATCTGTTCTTAACCTTTGAAGTTGATGTCCAAAATGTTTTTCTACAAGGACCTTGTAAGACAAAAACTTGGTAAAAACTTCACTGTTAAGTTTTAAGAAGTAAACCCAAGTGCATCTAGAGAAGTCATCAATGAAAGTTAAGAAGTACTTGCACTCAGAGAAAGAAGGATAAGAACGAGGACCACTCAAATCACTATGAACAAGATGCAAAGGGGCCAAGGCATGCCAAGAGACACATTTGTGATGTTTGTCAAGAACACAGCCGACACAAACACGATATCTGCAATAAATGAGAGGAAGACTAATCATCATATGTTGATTACATAGTTGTTGCAATGAGCGATAGTTTATATGATCAAACCGCTCATGCCAAAGTTTTCTCAAGTCATCGCTATAAGCAACATAAACCGATGGAAAAGATGATGACCATAATTTATCAAATTTGTACAACCTGGTAATATCATCAACATTTCCAATTGCTAGGACATGCTTAGGATATTTAAAATCCTTGATTACAATTTAGTGAGGTGATGATCTAGGTGGATATTGGTGGCCACCCGCCTATTCCTTTTGGACCAACACCATTGTTTCTTTCAGTTTTTTAGTTTCTTTAATTGTAGCACAATTTACTATTTTTAGCAGTTTTTTGGGTCCTGAACTTTCGGAGCTTTGCATGTCCCCAACGAGGTCGGGGTATAAGGAGTTAGGACTCAATTTGGTTGAATTGTTGCATGGTTAACCTTGTAAACCCCAACAACCACCCATGGGGGAAGAAAAGAAAGATGAGGGAGCATGAGATCCTATCAAATTATTGCTCGGGGAGGCCCTCGAGAAACAAAGGAACACGATGATGGACAACTTTGCCCAGATCCTTCAACGACTGTCCACTGGCAGCACATCTACATCCAATAGACACTCTAGAGGCGCCAATAATTTTAAGGTACAAGTAAACTTTGAGATTCCCATATTTGAGGGACAAATAGATGCAGATGTCGTAGATAGATGGTTGAATCTGTTAGAAGGATATTTCTTAGTTCATGACTTTTCCGACCAAGAATGGATTATTTTTGCACTCCTTAAAGCCGCCCCCCATGTCAAGGACTGGTGAGAAACCTACTGGGAGAAACAGAGCGAGGGGGAACCCTCTCGGTTCTCGATCGTACCCACTTGGAATTCTTTCTGAGAGGCCATCAAGGAACAATATTATCCCATGGGGAGATATGCAGACAAATACATACAATGGATTACGCTGCGACAACAAAGGGACCAAGATGTGCATGAGTTGACGAATCTGTTTCATACCCTACGCACAAAGTTGGGTATCAAAGATTCAGAGAAACATTTGGTGTTAAACTACTGCATTTTTCTGCATAGATACATTTAGAAGGAAATGGAGTTCCTCGATATCTCCTCGCTTGGTGCAGCATACCAATATGCTGCCAAGATTGAGTAGAAGTTCAGACAAAAGAAGCGAGACTTTGGGTTTGCAAATCAGAACCAAGGGAAAGGTACCCCCAAGCCGCCGAACAAAGGACCAAGCCAAGGCGGGGTGGCGCAGAATAACCCGCTAAAGCCACAAGCAAAGAAAAACACCACGAAGCCAAAAAAATACACGGGGAAGATGTGTGAGTTCCATAAGAGCTCCACTCACAACACAAGTGAGTGTCGGGCCAAGCAGTCACTGGTAACCAAGTTGAAGGCTTCTGAATCAGATGCAGGTTCCAACTTTGAATCAGAACCTGACAAGGGGAATGACAGGGGGAAGCAGATTATCGATGTGGAGCCCAACGCCACCATTACCACCACGAAGATCCATAAGAAGGAATAAGAAGATCCAGAGGAGGCAGAGCACCTCTTCCATTCCTAGATGTGGGTAAAGGGTTCCATGTTGCAGTTCATTGTCGACAATGGGAGCCATAGGAACCTCATCTCAGTAGAGGTCGTGAAACGACTGAGCTTGCTGACCACAACATACCCACAACCATGCACCATTGGGTGGCTGCAACAAGGATGGGACCTCCACATCAGCCAACAATGTCGCCTTCCCTACAACATCAAGCCCTTCACGAATGAGGTATTATGTGATATTGCTCCTCTTGATGTTTCTGATGTATTATTAGGCCATTTATACTTGTGGAAGCGACATGCTGTGTATGAGTCCAGGCCTCATGTTGTTATTATTACTTTGGGCAATAAGTTGTACAGGATACCGGAAATAGCACCCCCTACATCCATCTCTTTGGTTACTGCAAAACAATGCAGTAAGCTCATTGTCAAAACCAAGAAATTTGTTTTCCTGATGATGCGCCCTCAGGGAAAGAAGAATACTGTGGCCACGACTTCCAGATAGGGCCCCTCTTAACGACTGAAACATATGGATAAGGTCATGGAGGAGTACGAGGACATCTTCACCTCCCCCGCAGGGGTGCCTCTACACTGCCAATCACCCCATCGATCTGACCTTAGGTGCGTCGCTGCCCAATGGACCAATCTATCGGCGCTCTGTTCTGGACAATGATGAAATCAAGAGGCAAATTCAAGAGCTGTTGCAGAAAGGTCACATCCGACCGAGTTCATCGCCCTGTGGGAGCCCGATCGTGACGATGCAGAAGAAGGATGGGATTTGGAGACTCTGCATTGACTATCGGGTGTTGAAAAACATCATTGTCCAGAATAGGTACCCGATCGCACGGATTGATGACCTTCTGGACCAACTCAAGGGGGCAAAATATTTCAGCAAGATAGACTTGAAGTTTGGGTATCACCAGGTACCAATCGAACCCTCTGATGTGTGGAAGACTGCCTTCAAATCCAAGGAGGGCCTTTTCAAATGGCTGGTCATGTCTTTCAGGTTGACGAATGCCCCTACAACCTTCATGAGGGTAATGGATGACATCTTGCAACCATTCACCAACTCATTTGTAGTGGTGTACTTGGATGACATTCTGATCTTCAACCAGACTTGGGAAGAGCACCTCCACCACATCCGACAGGTCCTCCAAACATTGTAGAAACACAAGTTGTGTGCCAATTTTGAGAAGTGCACTTTTGGCATGACCCAGGTTCAGTATTTGGGATACATTATTGATGAGCAGGGGGTGCATGTGGATCCAGCCAAGATCCAAGTCATTCAGTATTGTCTAGCCCCAACCACCCTAACAGAGCTCCGCAACTTTTTGGATCTTGCCAATTTCTACCGCAGGTTCATGTTGGGATTCTCTCATATCACTTGGCCCTTGAGTCAAGTCACCAAGGGAGGAGCGAAAGAAAAATCATTTTGGTCTGCATCTCAACAGAAGGCATTCGAAGAGATGAGGCATCGCCTCTGCTCTGCACTAGTGCTCACATTACCAGACTTGCAACAACCATTTGAGATCGAGACAGATGCCTCTGACTATGCTATTAGGGTGGTCCTTACTCAACAGGGGCATCCAATGTCATATCACAATGAGACACTTTCTGACAGAGTCCAGAAATATCCCACTCATGACAAAGAGATGTATTCCATTGTGTAGGCTTGTTGGCAATAGAAGAATTACATTTTGGGAAAGGAAACGGTCATCCACACAGACCACCAACCCTTGCAGTTCATACAAACACAAGGGAAGTTGCAGAACAATCTTTATCAGAAGTGGTCCACATACCTGCAATGGTTTCATTTAAACATTACGTACAAGAAAGGAAGCACCAATAATGTTGCAGATTGCCTTAGCCGACCACCTATCATGGCGCTAACCGCGATGCTCAACTCTTGTGGGCACGAGACTTCCGATTGGTCACTTCTCTACAAAAGTGATCCAGAATTCGGCCACACATACAACACGCTCTTGGATGGTAAGCAAGTTCTTAATTTTCACCTCCAGGATGCCTTGCTATGTTACCTGGGACACCTTTGTGTTCCTTCAACCGAACGTGCCATGATGATTTGGGAGGCACAGTACAGTCGGGTCGCTGGGCATTTCGAAGTCGAGAAAATCATGGTAGTACTGCAAAATTATTTCTATTGGCCGAACCTTTGACAGGATGTCAGGAAGTACTTCAAGTCCTGCACTGCTTGCGCCATTGCCAAACTGACCATCAAGAAGCAAGGCCTCTATACTTTGCTGCCTACCCCCAGTCGACCTTGGGAATCCATATGCATGGATTACATGTCGGGCCTTCCTTCTACTAAGCATGGCAACGACTGTGTTTTTGTGGTCGTCGACAGATTCTCGAAGATGTCCATTATGATGGCCTGGAAGAAGAATATCATAGTAGAAGCCATTGCTAAAATCTTATTTGAACGAGTGTAGGTACACCTTGGGATCCCACAGTCTATCATCTTAGATTGGGACAGCAGGTTCCTCAGTACATTTTGGTCCAGCCTTTGGTCAATGTTGGACACCAAGCTCATCAAGTCCACAAACTGATGGCCAGACGGAGGTCGTCAACTAGATCATCGTACACATTCTGCACATGTACAACTCAAAGCATTCATGCACATGGGATGAGATCCTCCCCTGTGTACAACACAACTACAATTGGGCTCTCCATAGCTCAACCAGCCACAACCCCTTTCAGGTGGGCTTGGGATTCCGGCCACTATGTCCCATTGACATAGCCATGCCATTTGTGGCTACTCATGCAGATTCAACCCATGTACAGTCTGAGGCTGACAAGGAAAACAACTTCATTGAGCGCATTTAGCACATCCACCAACAGGTTCATGACATCTTGGATAGAGCCAATCTAAATACAAGCAGTGACATGATCAACATCGGGTGCCACACAACTTCCAGGTGTGTGATAAAGTGTGGCTACATTTGCAAAAGGAGCGTCGCGCTGGACGCTACCGCAAGATTCGCCCACTCTGATATGGGCCATACACCATCACCAAGGCTATAGGGGACAATGCCTTTGAGCTCAATTTTCCACCATTCCTTGGTCTGCACCCAGTGTTCAATGTAGTCCGCCTTCGGCCATACTTTCCACCTCTATTGGACACATCCGACATTGCAGAACAAATCACACCAACAAAGTTAAACCCAGATTGCATGGAACAAGCCACAATTGATCGGATTATGGACACACAGATCAAGAACACCCACCAAGAGAGGATCCATCTATATCGAGTTGTCAAAGCAGGCCAACTCCTTCTCCAGGGCAAGTGGCTCACTAGGGAACAAGTTCAGCAGAAGTTTTCTCATCTCATGGAGGAACTCAACACAATGGGGATCATTACTTCCTAGGGAGGGAGGAATGATCCAGGTGGATATTGGTGGCCACCCGCCTATTCCACTTGGACCCACACCATTGTTTCTTTCAGATTTTCAGTTTCCTTAATTGTAGCACAATTTACTATTTTTAGCAGTTTTTCGGGTCCTGAACTTCCGGAGCCGTTTTTAGGCCCTAAACGACATTTTTTGGCATCAAATGCTCCGACGAGTATGAGTCCATTTCAAACTCAATGTTTTCTACTAGCAGTGTCTTCCTCGGATAGATCTTTCTAACGATGTATCATGTGCATCAAACGGAGATAGTATGCCAAAGTTACGACCTCGGGAAATTGATGTACCAATTTACCCCGACGGGGCCCATATTCTGGCGTTTCATCTCCTAGGGTTAGGTTTTTGGATGTTTAGGGTTTTCCATTGTTTCTCAATAATATATAGACATTCGAGCCTCATTGTAACACATAGTTCAGAGGCCAGTGGCCGCCACATTTCTTCTCAGAGATAAGCTACCAACGCCCTAGCTATTTTATTTCTATTTTGTCTGTAAGCATATTTTAGTCATTTGTTGTTAATGAAATGAAGTTTTATTTCCGCTACATCTCTGCATTTATGGTATTTTTGTATTTCATTGTGTTCCTACATAAATCCAGATTAGGTGAAAAATATACGGTTTTGCCTTCACATGAATCAGTGATTTGATACACCGATAGAAGGTTGCAAGTAAGACTTGGAACACATAATACATCATTGAAATGACCATTATCTACTTGAACTATTCCATACTGTACAACACTAAGAGATCTATTATCACCAACAAATATTTGTTTGGTGTTACACTCATTAAGAGCAGACAAAATGGATTTATCCTTAGCCATATGATAAGATGCTCCAAAATCAATAAGCCACTCATCGGAAGAAGAAGTAGAAGTTGCATTGAAGGATATACTAGAAGCAGAAAGTGCATGTCCATGAGAAGAAGAGGTAAAAGAAGAAGAATAAATATTGATATTGTGCTTCTTCATTGTGTAGATTTTAATCTTGTACAATAAATTAATGCAAATAGATTCTTAATACAAACAAAAAAGATACAATGGCACACACACATTACATAGAGATTTTACCCTAGAAACCCAAATCGAGAAAACCAACAACCTGTTTAGAGCCACACTTATAATCTTATATTCATCATATCTTCATTGTTTACACACACACACACGTGCTCACACACATACGCGCGCGCGCGCGCACACACACACACACACACACACACACACACACACTGAGGAACTCACATCATCCAAAAGCCCTAATCCACTAACCCGGATTAGTCAACAACCCTAATTCCTTAACCGAAATTAAAAAACCATCAACGAAAACCATGTGCTAAAAAACCACTAAAAATAGATGCAAAAAATGTTGATTTTTTTTCGGGGGCACTGCCCCTGAACTCCCACACAGGGGTCTCCCACCCCCCGACGTGCAACGTGAACACTAGGTCTAGTCGTGCAAATAATATAACACATACACAAACACATTGTTTCTTCCAAGGATTCCATCTTTTTAAAACATTTAGACTCAACATGACCATCTCGCCCACAAAACTTGCAATGCTTGTCAGTCTTCTTACTTTTGGAGTTTTCTCCTTTGTCACCATTGTGAGTAGAAGCTAGCTGAGAGGGTTTGGGACCCTTGTTTTGTTTGTTTTTGTGGTGAGGATGTTTCTTCTTGGGATTCTTGGATATATCCTTCTGCCGGGCCACTGAGGCTTTGTTAGATGTACCCGTAGTGTTGATTACTCCAAGTTGCAAAAACTTATCTTGCTCTCTAATAAGAGAATCACAAAAAACTCAAGAGTGGGTTTTTTATAAGCACTCCCTGGAGCTTCTCTGGTGCTAATAAAGGTAGATATGAAGACATAATATGCACTAGCAAGCTTAGCAAGAATAACATAGATGCATCGACCATCCTTTATATCTATGTTACATTCTATACATAAAATTCTAAGTGTTTTGAACTTACATAAATAATCTTCAATGCAGGGAAAATCATTGGGGCTTAAAGTCATTAAATGATTTTCAATTTGGTGGGCTCAAATCACATCGTGTTTACCAAACACAACTTCAATATTTTCCCAAGCTTTATTTGGGCCATCAATTCCTTGAAGGTGAAACCATAAGTCAGAAGAGATGGAAATTCCGATTAGTCAACGCGCTTCTTAGTTCTTACTATCCCATTTAGATTTATTTTTGTCATCATAGGGGGCTTGTTCTTTTCCCAAGGTAATCTGGTACAATCCTTTACTTCTTGGTACATCCTCCATATGATATTTCCAGGAGAAGTAGTTTGTACTCGTAAGAAAAATATAACTTGGTGAATCCATATTAAAATATGCAAATAATATAGATTCAAAATATGAAACTAACTGCCTAGATGGAAATTTCTCGAAAAAATATATTGTTTAAAAAGCAACAACATTGAAAACGAACTTCGAATGTGAAAGTTATGTCCTTTCTAAGAAAAGGCATAAATGGTAACCAAAGAGCCAAGTGGAAAGTAAAAGTTGACCCACATGGTGATGGATGCACAAAATTCCCTTCCTTCTCTAAATTTGCCTATAAGCTCACTTTTACAACTAAGTTACTTATGAAGATACACACTTTATAGAATAAGTGAGATTTTTTTTTTTTTGTAAGTAATAGAAAGCTAGATTAATATAAACAAGATGTACATGAGGGTCTGAACTGATTCAGTTTCTAGAGAGACCATGACAATCTCATGTAATTAAAAAAATCAAAAGACTTGCCTTCCTCTGAAGGGAAACTAGGATGGAAATAACGTAATAATCCTTGAAATTTGAAGTTTGTATGTCCAACTAAGTCTGAAATAACTACTAAGACCCCCTATGATAGAAAAAACTAGATATAAAAGATGATTGTAAAGACTATGAATCTTGCTAGTGCCGATCATGAGGAACCTAAGAAGGATATGGGGCCGAGACATCCCTGTGAGCATCTATAGAAGAGGATTCCACCCATGGATGATGCATAGCAGGAGGATTTAAGGGGCTACCATGACGATGTGTTATCTGGGTCACCACATTCAAAAGATATGCATTTTGTGCCTCTAGAATCTTCATTTTGTGTTTTAATTGACGTAAATATGAAAAGATATTTTAATGACTATGGTTGAGTTTTAAAACATGAGTTAATTAACCATTTAGGAATTTGATGAAAGAGGAAGAATTAATGATGAAACATGGCAGCTGTATAACATATACAGATCTGAAAATAAGCACAAAGAAACAACAAACTTGATAACAGAGTTCGGCAATCTCGCCTACGTCTCCGGGCCTTTGTTACAGTGGGTGAGGCTTTCTTATTTCTATTAAAAAGATTCTAAAGTACATCATAAAAGTGCCAAAAGGATTACAAAATGAGCTATCTGTGTTCTGCTATATCTCAAGAACCCATCAAAACTGATGGCACTGAGAACGGATGAACGAAGCTCCCAGAAATGGCCCGCAAAGGTGCTCCCCCCCATGGCTTCCCTACATAAAAATGGGTTTGGATTTTCAATTCTTTAGCATTTTCCTATTCTGGACCTCCTAAGATGCTGCCAAGAACCTCTAGTTTATATAGGCTTGAAGTGGGTAACAAACTCTCAAATTCCCCCCAAGATCTGGCCTCAAAAAGGGGTCAAGATCCTCCAAAAACGGACTAAATCCCCCCAAACAGGCTAGAAATCCATTAAAAATATTAACATTTAGTGGAAAACCCACAAATAGGAATAATACAAGGCACAACCCCTTTTTTCCAGGCCCCTAGGCATATTGGACACTGCCATATGGCCCTGGTCTAGGCTGGAGCACTAGCCCCTTCTGAAAAATCCCCTGGTCCTGTGGTTACACCCATGTGGCCACCACCTTATCCTCCACGTGCCAAATATTTTGTAGCCCCAGTCGTTAAGCCCCTGGTTGGCGGGCTAGCCCGGTCGACCGGGCGCTACCCACAAATCCATGCTAAGCATATAACAGAGGGGTCTGGGTCATATGTAAATGGTCATATGGTAGCGTCGGGGCTAACCATTACACAGTTTGTGCCAAGTCATAACTCTCGTGCCAACGATTACACCATATGGACATATGGGTAGTCACATGGGTGTCGTAAGCATCGGGGCTGGCTGGACCACGCTCCAAGGTTATACAACGTGGACATATGCTATGGTCATATGGAAATGCGTCGGGGGTTGGGTCCTAGCCCCAACCCTATTCTCCGTCGACGGATAACACATTGCACTTCAAATATTTGATTGCGACCATTGTTAATAAGGAATAACGTGGGCGGTTTGGTATCCCGACTCTGACAAGTCACTCGCCCGGACCGGAGGTCACGAGTTTGACTCCCGTGGAGTCACATAACATTTTCCCAATAACCAACAAACCAATGAAGGGGTGCCATGTGGCAACCCACAATTGGGCCACGTGGTACCATACCATTTGCCTAAATAAATTCCACATGTCAGAGCATGATTTGATGACCTGTCTGCCCAGTCAGCATGCCACTATACCTGCCACATCATCCTGCTAGTCCAGTCAGCTGTATGGACGTGCCACATGTCACCCTTTCAATGGTGCCATGTGTCACAATTTGACTCATCCACCTGTCAGCCATCGCTACCTAGTCAACAACCTGCCATGTCACCTATATGACGATATGGACTGTACGGTCAGATGCCACGTCAACACTATACAGACTGTACAGTCAACAAAATTTTGCTTGTTTGGCAAAAAGAACAGATCATGATATCTTGTTCATACAACGACCATTTGAGCTTGTTCAAGTTGTGTTGGGTTTGTATTGACGATTCCTACACACACGTCTGTTTTGAAGAGATTATAAGCACTTTGATTTTTAGGCCTTCCTGGACCCATTTTGGCTCTTGGATCCAATTTTGGATCAATCCTCCTCACTAAGACCTTTTAGTCCTCCAAAAGGTTACAAAATTGACCTTACTGATTACATACTCATAAGGATAAAACAAACCACTATGTTGTACAAAATGATGTTATAACAGGTCATCATTATGTTAATGAATGCAGCTATAGGAGACATCCTCCA
>SNQJ01S0010721.1:94345-114260 GCA_010110895.2 Picea sitchensis | reverse complement strand
GGGCTGGTAGCTCGACCCTAACAAGTCACTCGCTCGGACCGAAGTTCATGGGTTCGACTCTCGTGGAGTCACATAACTTTTGCCCATCAAACAATGAACCAATGAAGGGATGCCACGTGGCACCATACCATTCGCCTAAATAAATTCCATGTGTCAGATCATGATTCGACCACCTGTTTGGCTAGTCAGCATGCCATTGTACCTGCCATGTCAACTTGCCAGTCCAGTCAGTTGTACAGACATGCCACATGTCACCCTTGCAGTGGTGCCACATGTCACAATTTGACTCGTCCACTTGTAATCCATCACTACCCAGTAAGAAACCTTCCACGTCACCTGTACGACCGTAAAAACTGTGTGGTCAACTGCCACGTCAGCACTGTACAGATTGTACAGTTAACAAAATTTGGCCTATTTGGCGATATGAACAGATCGCGATATCTTGATCATATGACGTCCGTTTGAGCCCTTTGAAGTTGTGTTGGGTTCGTATCGACGAGGCCTACATACATGACCGTTTTGAAGAGATTTTGAGCACTTTTATTTTTAGGCCTTCCTAGACCCATTTTGGCTCCTGGATCTAATTTTGGATCATTGGGCAACATACCCAGGGATGCCATGGTTTTGTAGTGCCAATAAAGTTATAGGGTTTGGAAGATATTCAAGTTTTGAGTCCTGGTATAGCCAAGGTCCGGAATGAGGCCACCCACTTGATGCTCCACCTTCTCATCTCTTTAAACTCCCTTACTAGTCTGACTTCGGCCTACAGTGCCAACATGGTAGTCTTATCCTCCTCAGACACAAATTATCGATAAAATTTTGCAACTGCAATCGCTGACTTGGCTGCCCATGAAAAATTAACAGTAGAGGAGCCTGGTTTTCGTCCTCGGGGAGCCATAATGATGAAAATTAGAGATAAAAAGAGCCATACAGTGTTGCAGAGAAACCATAGCACATCTAAAAAAAACATAACAAAACATCAACCATGTCATCTCCCTGTCTATTAATCTGCCAAGGAACTAKAATGCCTTCCTCCAACAAACGTACCAAGATTTCATGGCTCGATCTGGGCATGAATATGTTCATAATACAASGCTGTGAACCCATCCTCGAGCTTGTGCATGATTTCATTCTCACTTGACCTCTTAACCTCGCCATAATCAACATTAACACTGCATCTCTGTGGGAGTACATACCTCTCATCAACAACGTCAAGTGTGTTGTCCATGATGTCATGGCGATCGTCCCCTCGATCATGTCCATTAATTTACTTAACCCTTCGATCCGCTTGGACTATAGCCTCATCATGAATCTCGATGATCCGTCGAACTGTTGAAGGGACAACTATATCAACGATCAGGGCGAGTGAAACGACCACCCGTGGTCTTACGCTGGATGCTGACACCTCCGCGTTGGCCATGTGAGCTGGTGATCATGGTGACACCCCATACGGGGAAGTGAGGACCAATTTTACAATGAAGTTACTTTGTAAATTAAAGTTGCATATAAAAAGTAACTAAAAAAGAAATATTAAAGCTACTTTATAGTGATTCACTTTTATAATTTAAGTGAAATGCACTTTACAATGAATGCATGAACTTTTTAAAAAAGTAACTTAAATTAGAGACTTGAACTCAAGACCTGTTATTACATAAAACAACTTTCAATCAAGTGAGTTAGTGAAAAACACATTATAATTGTAAATGAGGAGGATAAGGGTGTTGTTGTTGTTGTTGGAGCTCTGCCTCAAAATGCATGCTTACCCCAAAAACCTTCCTTTCTATGTGCTCATACAAACACAAGGGGAATTTTTTTGAAAAAAAACAAATCTCAACAACAAATGGGGTTAGATATTGGTTAGCTTGCCTAAAAAATGCAATTTTTCTCTCTGTTTCTAATTTGCTGAGATTGCACAGAGCACATGAAAAAGACACATACACAGATTGGAAAGAGTATCAACCTGGAAAAAAAGCTAGAAAACCGATATATTAACTCTATATTGTTTTTTTAAAAAGGGCTTATTCAAGCTTTATACCTCCAGATTTGACTAAAATGGCCATATCTTGGGCAAACGAAAACCTTTTTGAGTGAAAAAAGTGTTTCTAACTAAAATAAGTGCTTCACATGCAATGGTATAGTCCTCTTAGACCAAAAATGTGTGAAAATATTAGAAAACGTAAATGCAACAACATGGCTTCAAGATCTTGATCTACAACGAGAGCGAGTCTTCAAACAGGCCCTGATAGCATGTTCAACAGAACATGGTATTCAAACAGAGGAAAAACACCTTCAGTAACCACTCACATAACCAGATCAAATATAACACGCTGATGTTTTTGCATGGTTAAAACCCTCGAAGAGGGAAAAAATGCACGGCCCCAGCCAACATGGCCACTTGAGACAATATATTAATGCAAAATAAAAAAAATTTACAAGAGATTTTCTCACAATCGATCATCAAGAAATGACCCTCAATGCTCTTTAAATAGAGATCGTGGACCAATCATGTGTTATGCCATGGATGAATGTAGTTGTCAAGATCAAGGAGAATATGAGCTGTTAGATCACTCTATGTCTAGAACATATCGTGACCATTGGATTACATAACTACAAATGCATACTAATGCATAGTAAAGAAACATACTAAGAAACACACTTTTACCTAAAGACACATTAGACTAAATTGAACTTAACTTAATCCTAAGTGTCTAAATGTCCTAACACTTTCACAGTGTGATAGATTGATATAAATGGCTTTTAGATTCACTGTGTGCAGGGTATTCATGTTGATGTTTTGGACTTGCCATACACAATCCATCTTGAGGATGAGAAAGGAAGAAATAAAGAATAATCATTATTTATTTCTTCCTTTCTCATCCTAAAGATGGATTGCATATCCCAGGTCCGAAACATCGACATGAATACTTTGCACACAATGAATCCAAAAGCCATTAATATCAACTAAACTCTTGTTGTTAGGGTGTGCAACAATATACAAGAAAAGGGAAGTAACAACAAAGCTAGGGTTTGTAGTAAGACAAAACAAAGGGGAAGCAATAATGAAGCTAAGGTTTGTAGTATTGAAGGCGAGCTTGAAACTCTATTGTTTTGTTGAAATAAGTGCTAAAGATGAATAGGGAAAATTAAAAAATATTTTTTTTATGAATTTTTGAATTTATTGAGGGAAAATTTGTTGAGATGGAGAGAATGAAGTTACATACCTGGAATTTTTTCTTTTTAAAATTGTGTGCGACCCACGATGACCCCTTAAAATTTTTTCTCTTTAGAAAACTCTATCCACTGCAATCTCTTACTCCATTAATCTCTCTTTTACAAGTCTCCCCTCAAATTTTGGCACAACAATGGATTAGGGTTTAAGGTTTTGTTTAAGTCACTTTTACAAAATGAAATTATTTCTCTTTTTTTGTTTGCTTTTTTCACGCATTAACGAAATATGAATGATTTGTTTTAAAACAAATACATTTTTTCGACCCACGATATGGCTATCATATTTAAACATATTGTAGTAACAATTTTCAATGAAAATATAATTTAAAACCTCCCTAATTAATACGTTGCACATGTTTTCCTTAGCCGAGGTATTTTTCTAGTGCACATGTGCATCTATAATAACTAAACACACCGGTGGATCTATTATAATTAAATGCATTGATGTGTCTATTAGAACTAAACATGCATGTGTGGAAAGAAACTAGGTGCAGAGTTTACTTAAAAAAAGAGCTTGAAAAGTCTATTTGAAATTAGAATGTTACATGCTTCCCAAACTTTCTTGTAAGAATGCATATACATATTGATTATGATTTTTGCTCAATTGTAGGGGGGGGGGAAGTGATAATATCAAATGGTTGATTTTTTAGATTCCTCATTACATATCGTTCCAAGTTCACTAGGTTCTCCATTTGCACTTGCAATAAGTCAAAATTTTATTTATATTTTTATTAGTTGATTGAATTTATGCTACCATTGCACGTGCATTTGATTGATTGTGCATTGAATTTTGTAGGTTCCTGATTCAAGATAGATTTCAGATGGGAAAGATATTCCACTCGCACAAAAATGCCACAAGCTCTTATTTGGTGCAAGATACCACAAGTATCAAGTCCTGCACTGCTTGCACCATTGCCAAACTGACCATCAAGAAGCAAGGCTTCTATACTCCGCTGCTTACCCCTAGTCGACCTTGGGAATCCATATCCATGGATTACATGTCGGGTCTTCCTTCTACTAAGCATGGCAACGACTGTGTTTTTTGGTCGTCGACAGATTCTCGAAAATGTCCTTTATGATGGCCTGCAAGAAGAATAGCATAGCAGAAGCCACTGCTAAACTCTTCTTTGAACGAGTGTGGGTACACTTTGGGATCCCACAGTCTATCATCTTATATCGGGACAACAGGTTCCTTAGTACATTTTGGTCCAACCTATGGTCGATGCTGGACACCAAGCTCATAAAGTCCACAACTTTCCATCCGCAAAATGATGGCTAGACAGAGGTCGTCAACCAGATGATCATAAACATTCTGCACATGTACAACTCAAAGCATTCACACACATGGGATGAGAGCCTCCCCTATGTACAACACAACTACAACCAAACTCTCCATAACTGAACCTGCCACAACCCCTTTCAGGTGGGCTTGGGATTCTAGCCACTATGTCCCATTGACGTAGCCATGCCATTTGCGGCTACTCAGGCAGATTCAACCCATGTCCAGTTTGAGGCTGACAAGGAAAAAAAATTCATTGAGCGCATTCAACACATCCGCCAATAGGTTCATGACATCTTGGACAGAGCCAATGCTAAGTACAAGCAGTGACATGGTCAACATCGGGTGCCACACAACTTCCAGGTGGGCGACAAAGTGTGGCTACATTTGCAAAAGGAGCGCCTCGCTGGACCCTACCGCAAGATTCGCCCACTCCGATATGGACCATACACCATCACCAAGGTTGTAGGGGACAATGCCTTTCAGCTCAGTATTCCATCATTCCTTGGTCTGCACCCAGTGTTCAATGTGGTATGCCTTTGACCTTACTTTCCACCTCTATTGGACACATCGGACATGGCAGAACAACTCACACCAACAAAGTTAAACCCAGATTGCATGGAACAAGCCACAACTGATCGGATTATGGACATACATATCAAGAACACCCGCCAAGAGAGGATCCATCTATATCGAGTTGTCAAAGCAGGTCAACTTCTTCACCAGGGCAAGTGGCTCACCAGGGACCAAGTTTCCTCATCTCATGGAGGAACTCAACGCAATGGGGAGCATTGCTTCCTAAGGTGGGAGGAATGATCCAGGTGGATATTGGTGGCCACCCGCCTATTCCTCTTGGACCCACACCATTGTTTCTTTCAGTTTTTCAGTTTCCTTAATTGTAGCACAATTTACTATTTTTAGCAGTTTTTCGGGTCCTGAACTTCCGGAGCCGTTTTTAGGCCCTAAACGACGTTTTTTGGCATCAAATGCTGCGACGAATATGAGTCTGTTTCAAACTCAATATTTCTATTGGTAGTGTAGTCCTTGGATAGATCTTTCTAATGATGTATCATGTGTGTCTTTTTATGACCTCTCATTGGTTAATAAATTGATAGTGTTATTGCAACCTTCACTTCATTCGAGGTTTGAAATTAATTTTGACATGACTATATATGAGTGTCACTTTCTTATAAGGTACAACTCTATTGATAAAATAATTTTATAACAAATATAAAATAAARACYMTWTWYWTATKTTCWTWTYKWATTARSCCCCTTTCACAAMTSYSWARACACATTGAATGRARMCAYTTTACYCATCAATTCTWTATRAACCAAGTCAMRTKAAATGAATCCATTGACCTATGAAATAMRACTYTCTTTTTMTTWTTTTTMTTTTCTTATTTTTYCAAATRTGTAGTTATGAAACCATTTTTAATTCTTTTGGTAAGTTACCATTGACCTATGAAATAAGACTCTTTTTTTTTATTTTCTTTTCTTATTTTTCCAAATGTGTAGTTATGAAACCATTTTTAATTCTTTTGGTAAATTAATTGATAGCTACGGGGTTAGAAACCCAATGGATCTGGTGGCAGGCTTGTTCGGGCAACTTACTGGCATTGGTGGGGCAGACTCCCATTCATTTTTTTGGCAGACGTGATTTGGCATACGGTTAAACTTGTTAGGACAATCTCTACGAACACAAAAACTCCACTATATACTAAAAAATGCTATTCAAAAAACCAGCTGCTTATGGAGACATGTGATAGAAACGCTGGGCTCCAAAATAAATTTAGGTTTTTTTGAAATGACATATTTTAATTATAGGAACGAGCTAAAGCACTCACACACCCTTTGAGGGGAATGGGAAACGTCAAAGGCAAAGGAAGCTCGGTAAGTTTACATAGATTTGAGTAAAATTTCTTTTATTATCTTCGGAGGCAGTATATCACAGGATAGATCTTTCTTAGGGACGATTATGCTTTTGGAAACTTTAACAGAAATAACCTCTTATATATCGATGGTCATCCATGCACTCATGGAAAATTACAAGGTTCATAAATAGATGTAGGTGCTCATTTTTCAGTGCAAATTGTTTGTTTGAGGAACACTCTATCACAAAGAGTTCTCTATGAAAATGAAGGCATCAATATTTGTTGTTGTGCATGAAATACATAGTTTGCCTCATGGTGATGAGTTGTTAACAAACTATAGCTTTCACAAACCACCAAGTTCTCATCAAAGGTGGCTTGCATTTAGACTACCTTTAGATTTCACCTTGGGACGTAAGAAAAATATCATCAAGTAATAGTGTTTTTGGATTTTCTATGGAATTAACATAAATTTATTACTTAATTCAACATTTGTTTTATAAAGTGGTTGGTTGTATGTGTATTGAAAAAAAAATTCCATGCTTCTAATAAATGATCGGTCCAATGTTTGAACACTCTAAATGGATTGTGTTTACTAATATCATTTATTCAATAATTTTTATTAATCAGGATTTAGACAATGAGCAACATGTCTACCATCTACTATTTCACCCCACTATGATGTCATTTTGAAAGAAGGCTACTAAGAAAGCATAATTCGGAGAAGAAGCATACAAAGCATGGTTGAATCAACCACCTATTTAGTTCCCACTACATCCCGAGTCACCAATTTAGAACGTCTAGAGTAACATTGATTCTTCACATGTTGGGGATGAAAACAATGATATAAAGGTTCATATGCATTATTTCTTATAGGATACCCATGCCACGGAGGGAATGTTGTTAAATTCACTCTTGTAAGATGAGTGAAGGGACGATGCTCATATCATTGACACCTTCTTCAAAAGATTGAAATTTGCTTCCAACACTCCTCTCTTTAACATGGGTTAACGTCTACCCAACTAGGGACAACAATGTTGTTGTACAACTTGAAAGCAATGCATGGTATCTATGGCCACATGGGAAAGAGGAGCTAGAAAAATTCTTCCAACATCTTAATAACATTTCAAACGATATTAAATTCACAATGGAAATTGAAGAAAATGGTAGCATTCCCTTTCTAGACATACTAATAAAAACAAAAGAAGATGGAAACCTTGGACATACAATCTACAGAAAAAAGACCCACACAAAAAATTATCTTCACACAAGCTCCCATCATCACCCCACCCAGAAGTTAGGAGTACTCAACATTCTGGCCACAAGAGCTATTAGAATCTCTGATGAAGAACACCTAGAACATGAGAAATATCACCTCTCCAATGTCTTTAAAAACATAGGTTACAAAGAAAAAGAAATCAAGAATGCAATAAAGAAATCCCTAGAAAGAGCAAATAGTAGACCTAGCTCCCTTAACAACGAAACCCCTAGTATGATTGCTTACCTTCCTTACATCTAAGGAGTAACTGATAGGATTGCAAAAGTGTCGAGAAAGAAAAAGATTATGACCTCTTTTAAACCAACAAACACCATTAAACAAAAATGAGATTCGTGAAGGACAAACTTGAACACCACAAATGTAAAGGAGAATACAAAGTAGAATGTTCATGTGGAAAAAGATACATTGGAGAAACTGGCTGGTCCTTTCATATTAGGATAAAAGAACATGGAGAAGACATTAAGAGTGAATGTACTCGCACCTGAGTATTAGCTGAGCACTCTCTTACATCAAAACACCACATACGCTTAGAAGACATGAAAATTCTAGCAAAGGAAGACCACTTTTTCAAACGAGGAATTAGAGATGCAATTGAAATCATCAAACATCTGAGTAACCTGAACAAAGAAAATGGTTTAGAAATTAGTGAGAGTTGGATTCCTTTGATCCCTGACAAATGTACTAGGTAAGAGAATCTCAAATTTGTCCTCATGACCTTTTTCCTTTTTAGTTAGCTATCTTCCCCTCTCTGCTTCATCCTTCTTCTCTAGCTTTAATCTCCTAGCAACACCATCCTTTTAGTATCTTTAAAATCAATTTTAATTTGTACCTTAAATTTTTCTTAGCACTTATTTTGTCTAAAACTCACAAAAATTTACTACTTTAGTCCTCTTATAAATTTAATCTAACTCATATTATTTATTATATTAATTTACTATAAGTAGTAAAGTAACAAGGTTTATTATATCTTATTATTCTTAGTCCCCCCCTTAGTATCATTTTAATCTTATAGGCTTTCCTACCTATTTTAATCTTAGTAATTTTAAATAAATTTATTTCAACCTTGTAAGTATTAAATAATTATAATACTTGACTGTATTTCTTCAACTAATAAATTTAATACAAATAACTTAATACTAATAATATCATTAATATTAATTCTATTCTCTAGGTCTTTTTCTTAAACTAGGTAACTTATCAATTTTAATACATGTATTAAAAATTTTAATTTCAGTATTAATACATATTAAATATGACTTAAAAATAATACACTATTAGTTTTAGTACTAAATGTTATTAAATAATACATAATAACTATATTACTTAACCAAAACCCTAAAAATGAACTTTACACTATCATTATTAATACTCTCATTGTAAGACTATCCTTAACGCCTTAATTAATAAAATTAATAACCCTATTACCAATACTAGTAACCCTAAATATCAACAATAATAATATTATTAAAGGTCTTACCCTATTACTAAGAATATTTAATTTTAAACATTATTAGTTAAAAAAATTTTAGATATAAAAGCCATTATTTAAGTTTTGACTCCATAGAGCCGACCCTTAGGGTTTCTCCCTCTCTTTCATATTTATTGTTTCTCACCTCTTTCTTTTTACTCAGGCTTCATGTCTTGAAGATGGATCCTCACATGGATCCGAAACATTGACAAACAAATGTTATATCGTGGTTTTTCCGAATACCTCTGCAAACAACTCTTCCTGTAAAAATCTCATTGATCAGAATGCATGGTATGTCGAAGGTGTGTTTCTTGACACTACTAAGGTAACTAACCATTAAGTCCCCTATATTTTAACAAATCTTGTCACACAATCAACAATCAAAAGAGATTTTATGCATGCTTAATGATAGTGTACATATATATTGCCCACTAATTGCAAGTTTTTCAAATATAATGTATTTCCAAGTGATAAGGTCCTCGTTGTTAGTTGCAAAGAGGCAAACCTATTGATTAAAATTTTGGAGGTTGACTACATATCATATCATTCTTGTTCAAATGATTATATTCTTCACAAAGGTGAGTACATGTATAAAGACATATGTTCAAAATGTGGGCATGACATGTAATAAAAATTACAAGGGGTAAGGTACATGGTACTCATAATATATTGAGGCACATGCCTATAATCCCAAGGATTCAAAGGATATTTCATTTCAAATAATTAGCCATGTTGAGGGGTGGCATGCCCCGCACATACGTGAGCTATGAGTTTTGTGGATCCTAGTGGATTCAACAACCATGAAGCATACAAAGGATAAATGGCTTGATAAATTGAAGGATGAAGTACAAAGTCTTCGATTCAACATAATCATGAATGTGGTTAACTCGTATTCCCTCCAAAATGCCAGTTATTCTATTTGGCCAGTGGTAGTGATAAATAAAAATATCCCCCCCATCAATGTGCATGAAGAATGAACAAATTATGTTGGTTGTTATAGTTCAAGGTAGAAAACAAGTGAATAAAATGGATGCCTACCTCCAATTATTGATTGATGAACTGAAGCAATTATGGGAAGGGATACAAGTATATAATGTATCAAGACAAATCATGAAAAAAAGGTATTTTACATTGTATATTGCACACATGAATATCCAACACTAGAAGTTTGCTTCGGTAAACATGTTGAGTGATTTGTTTGTATCCATAACATTATTTGGCACACTTAATTTGGTGCAATTGTCTTCTTTGGCGCTAATGTGTTTTGTATACAATAACATCACAACTCTTGTAACAAAAGGGTATCATGGATGCAAATATTTTGGACCTTCTATAAAGGCTAGATGGTCCGATGACCTACAAAATCCAATGTACGATTGCTCGAGGGTATTACTCCCTGAAGACCACCCTCATAGAAGAACAATGTATACTCTCAATCGTAAACTAGAGAGAACTCGAAGACTTCAAATAATGATGTGAACATACTGGCTTAGAGCATATGAAATAGAGAAGGAGAAGGAAATTGTGAAATTGTTTGATTCAAATGTGGAACCTATCTTCAATGATCTTGGATTTTTCGAAACCTATGTTGAGAAAATGCCCATTGGGATGAAAAGGAAATACATATTTTATGAGATTCCATAATGGGATCATCTTAATATTTCCCACTTACTAGATCTCATTGCATATATTCAAATACTATTACAATACATGTCTATAGTGTCACTATTTTGTGTTGTCATAGCCCATTTTTTCATTTTCAATATTTTTTACTAGTGTGAGTCGAGATTTTGTGATGCATTTTTTGATGTCATATTTGCATTGTACCGACATCAAATTTTCATCGCATAAACGATGTTATTTTTTTTTATCTCACATTGTTTTTGCATCAAAGAGTGTCTTTGTTTCATCGAGTTTGCATTGTTTATATGCCCCTAAAATTTGTCGCATGCCATGATCATTGATTGCCTAATGTTGCATCAATTTAGCAACATATATATGAATTGTTAAAGTCTTTTAGCTTCATGTTGGTGTCGTAATAATATATTCGATTAAAACAAATCTATGTGCTATTACACACAATTTCAACACCATTCTTCTAGGGAGTTCCAACTAATCATTGACAAGAGCACTTCAAATCATATTGGGGATAGTTATGGAAGTTCTGGCTCAAATGTGGAAGGATAATTATATGCTAAGTTGGGTTGCTCCCATTGTGTTATTGATGTTGTTGAATGTGGTGATTGGAACTATTTTGTTACTTATCAAATGCAATAAAACCACATGAATTTGTCTAGGTTTGAATTCTTGCTACTATGGAATCTAAACCAGAAATTGTATACACACACAAACCTGTTGCATATTGTATTCATCGATAACAAAGTGTTTGAGGTCTTGAATCCTACGATAACTGGGAGGGGGGAGGGGTGGAGAATTAGCTTAATCTTATTTTCAGTCATTCTCAAGTCTTGAAAAAATGAATCTTTTGAAAGTTGGAAGTTTACTGAATGCTTGTTTTCAGGTAAGCGATCATTTGAAATCAAAGTACAACTAGTTCTCATAGCGGTGAGAATTACGTCAAATGCATTCAATTTGTGTATTCTTATTGTACATAAGAAAACATTTATTTCTTAGGTGTGGATGAAACATTGTCTATTTTACCAATATCTTATGAAGTGATGTTTCATCACTGTGTTGATTTATTTGTGTGATATTTAAATGTTATCCATTAGGGTCCTAAGCAAAAATCCAATATTTAAGCCTTGTTATCATTTTTGCAGATAAATATATTGCCCAATTTATCTACAAGATAGACTTGGTAGGGTGAACACAAGTCTAATTGTGGTCATATAGAGATGGTGAAGGATTATCTACATGAATTTTGGTCTACGACTTTGAATGGATCATAGTATCATAGATAAATCCACAAACATATGTTAGACTACTTTGAGTTAATTACTGTATCGCTAGATTTTAAAGATGAGTGTAGGTATGCTATTTTGAAAGAGTTTAATGCTAACATTGAGGGTATTAAATCTAAATCAGATGAAAAGGGTATCAATTTGGATTGTTCTACCTTGTTGTGGCTAGTGGGAATTATTAAATGCCATGATAGAAAATTGTTTGAAATAGTGCTCAAACTGTTTTCTAAAGATACATATCTTTGTAATTCAAGAATTTGTCATCTGACAAATAATTATTATTTTGAAAATGAGATACTTAATATTTTAATTAATCATTTTCTGAAGGCTGTGACATATGAGGAGATAATTACTTCAACTTTATTTTAAATTTATTTTCTTACCAATTGGGTTAATACTATATCATCAACCTCATGGTAAGTGTTTTTCCATATGATGCTGAGAAATTCATAGCATTTAATAATTCATTCGTTCTTCTTGATGAATTCAGTGTAAAGATCAACTAATGGAGGGGATCCCTACATACATTGAGGTTGAGAAATGGGGTGGAGTGAACTCAATAAACATCAAGGTTAACAAAACATGAGCATGATAATGAATTGAAAAAAGGAACTACAATCTTATGCGTACCTCTGTAGCATGATAACCTCTAGTTCCTACAATTGGTCCATATCTTTTAAACTTTGATCTAAAAATGAACAAGGCTCCAATCAATCTTTTGAAGCACTTTTCATCAATTAATGCACTTAGAAAACCAATCATTAAAATCAAGGCATGCATCAAGTTTTAGTGTCAATATTTATGTTGATGTTGCAACAAATTGGTATCTCTTTTCACCCTCTCTTGGGGTGCAACAACCTGTTTTTGTTGAGAAACAAAATCTAATTAATGGTATCGATGTAGGATCTATTGTGCTTCATGTAGAAAGTTGAGTAGTTCCTTCCTACTTTGGTTGGGTAAGGGATCCCTTTTATTACACCCTGAAGGTGTTTGTGTACTTGGTATTCCTTTTGAAGGGGATTTCATTAGCGATTTCAATACCCTTAAAATTGAGAGATTAACTTGACAAGTTTCACCATTAACAAGCACATGCCTAATATTTTTGCAATTTCTTGCTCCCCAACTTGATTTTTTCCCATTTATATCCATTAAATCTTGAGAAGGAATACTATGTGCTATATTATTGTTGGAATCATGTGGCCTTACTTGATTCGGTTGCTCTATTTTTTTTGAGTTCATTGCAATACTTGATGGATTGATATACACACACCTTGTTATTTTTTTAGATATTAGTTGCATTTGTAGCTCCAAATAGGGATTTCAATAAGAAATTGTTCGATATCTCTTTCCTTCTAAAGATGGGTGGATTTTAAGCAACAAAGTTTGCATAAATTTTACAACTACATGAAGAAACTTGGGCTTCATTGCATTAAAAATATTAAAACATTGAGTGGAGCAATAGAAAAAAAACAAGCACACAGTAAGAGCCAATATCTACCCTAGAAATCCTTTACTAGGAGAACTAGCCAAAAAATATATATCTTCATTAATCCCTTGGCCAATACAGCCAAGTTGGCCGTAGAATAGGTTGCTTCAGGCATCTTACAATGGAAAGCACTAAGCCTTTAACTAGGCTTCATCATATCAAGTACCATGGGACACACAATACCATGGGCCTGTAAATTACCTATGGTAAACCCATTAATAACCAAATCAAGATTAACCTAATTACTCTTTAACCGACTTGAGGTTAACTTAACATTCCGCCCTTGTTGATCTCTTTTCCTGTTAAGGATAAAAGTCAACCTCGTATGGTATTCTTATAAAGAAGTTATTAAGATCCCATCTTCATTTTTATAGAGGTGGTACTCCTCTTTCTCACTCAAATTTTCAATATGCTTATTCAAACAACAATTTTTAAACATTCACATCATCTACACCCAAGAGTGGACCAGGTGGTAAAACAACTGAAATAAAGGGATTTAAATGATTTATTCATTTAATATCATAAGATGCATAAGAGAAACATACTCGAGATCTCATGCTTATATAAAAGTCAGGAATCACAAAAGTTATGAACTTCTGAAATAACCCTCTGCGAGAGTTTTTAAAAGAATATTACACATAGATTGTTCAAGTTCAAATAAAATGTTTACCTACAAAACAAGATAATATTCCTGATACTTAAATGATAAAAGAATGTGTTCATTCAAATAGACTAGGATGGGGCTCCCGTGGACCAAATATAGTAGTAGACCTGTAAGAGAAATAAAAAAGCAATTGGGGATCGACTTTACCAATAAACAATAAACCAATAAAGCTCGATGATCACATATTGAGAAGAAAGGAGGGAAATGCTTCGAAAAGGAGTGTACTCACAAAAATTAAAGTGAAATGATGGATGGATGTCCCCTTCTTCTCTTTGCTGAGCCCTCATATATATAATGAGAACTTGATTCGTTTTGTTTCAATTGCTTCTTGGATTATTTATCTATTTCAATGAACTCTTTATCCACTCTTCAATATACTCTTTTAACAGTGGGATTATTATTTCCCGTTTCACCCGAAGATAAAATAGATCATCTTCCATTGCTTTGAACTTGGAGTGTAATTATTGAATTAATGCCAAATAGTATTCATTATCATTTACAAAATTAACCAACCATCGTTTAATCTCATCCTCCGGAAAGTTAGTGAGATTATCAAACTCACTAGCCCATGAAGTTTTGAGTATGTTTAACTCCATTTCCAGTTGCTCTTTGGTTAATAACTTGTATTCTCTAGCCAATTGTGGGACCTCACGTTTCTTAACTATTTCAAGTGATTTAAAAAATGAATCACTTCTTTTTCCATCAACCTTTTCACAATTTGAAATTAATTCTCGCAAGACTTCTATTCTTGCCAACCATCTAGCCTTTACTTGCTTTATGCTATTATCTGAGGGAAAGTCCTATTGTTTCCTAGTGAAGTCACTCATACTTTTCACTCATGCCAGAAATGTACTTAGAGAGTTTTTATAGAAAAACTCATCATTTTCTAAATCCTTTCATAGATATTCTGTAAAAGTAGCAATTCTTTGTGCCAAATCACTCAATCTAGTGCTTACCTCCCATGCCTCCAAGATGACATTGACCCATTTGTTTATATTTTCCACGACATACATCCTTATGCCACTTAACAACTTGGCAACTTTCCTGACTCTAAACGTTGCGCCTGATGTGTCTTGTGGAACGAGATGTGGAGCAATGATGGATAGTGGTTCGAAAAATAACAACTTATGACCAAGTGCATCTTCCACTTCACTTATTCATCTTTTCAATCTAATATTTTCAAGATCTTGCTCAAAAATGGAATGAGCTAGAGCATATCCAATAGTTAAGTGCAACTTAATAATTATAGAGGGTCCAACGCCAGAGACATCTACCTCTAAATTTCATCTTTCCTTTAACTTTTTTTTTTGACATGAGCTTTTTCAATTTGCAATTTCTTTCCATGTTTATTGTACTTAGTGTTGTGTAAGGTCAACAATTGTTCTTCAAACATAATTGGTTTCTCTTGAGACAATTCTTATGTTATCTATTGGTTCTCTAAAATATGTAATGTAACCCACTCACGTACAATGTTATCATCAATCTCTATTTCAACAAAATCATTTATTGGATCCTTAGAACTCAGAGTACTCTTATTGCTAGTACTCCTTTTTATTTTAGTCTATGTAACAATGTGTGGTTTCTCACTATTTAAATGGTCGGGTTCATATTTATCATCTCCTCCTACATACCTTTCATTACTCTATCATTTACCCATATTAGGCTCTTGGCCTCATTGACCAAAGGAGGAACTCTTATGTGGGAGGGATGTAGAGCTAGTGTGAGCACTAGTCTCTGTTCCGCCTCTTTGCTTTCATTTGCTCTGTTGATGCTCCCTTTTGGATTATATATTTTTAACTTGGGAATTTGAACCGAATTGTGTAACCAAGTCATCATCACATATCTGTTCATCTTTTCTTTTAATTGCTTTGTTGGTACTTGGATCATTGTCATTAGCTTCCTCATATTCTCTGCTATTCTTGTGAAAATATTACTGTAATCAACTAAAAGTAAGAAGAACATATTACTTCAGGTTCGAAACCCTTGCAAGCTTCATCTTCCTTTAAATAGAATGAATTCAATAATTTAGAGATTCCGGTCAAATGGGATAATTGCTTGATTGAAATTCCAGCAACATGGAAGGGTAAGGAAATAAACTGCCGCTTCCTCTTTTTATCAAATAAGGAAGTCCATGCACTGTACTGCCTACACACTTCAATGACAAAATACCTATCACTAACAAAATTGGGAGGAAGGAATGGTCTTCCTTCAAACCCATATAGTCTAATGTATGTAGATTCCTCTTTATAGACACAAATTCCTTTTCCTTTAAGAAAATCTAAACCTTCTTGTCAAATTCTCACCGATAGTGTTCTAGTAAGGATGTATTGAAACTCTTTGACAAATTTGTCTTGAACCCGACAAAAATGGAAGAGTGCCTTATGTTTCCACAATAAAATATACCATAGTTGAGTAGGATCATTTTCAACATTAATATTACCCTTTGAGGGTAATCCTTCAAATACATTACAATACGCGACAACCAATATCAAGTAGGAGGTCATGAAAAACTTCTTTGTCTTCATATAGTTGGAAATTTAATAAGAGATCTCATTCGAGATGATCTCAACGCAATTAAATATTACTTCCTTTCAAAAGGAGAAATATAAGACATATAAGACATACCTTGGAATATGGGAAGTGGATTCTCGTCCCATTAGTCGTGAGAAAATCCAAGAGAAATCATGACATGGATTAAATAGTAGGTTGATATTGATTTGAGTAGTATCTATTACCATTGTAACAAATGATGCCATGAAATACTTTAATAAGTTCGCACCACTGCCCTCTGAATCTAGAAAATAATCAACTTCCAAAAAGCGGAGGACTTTGTTTAGGGTACGAAGTTGAAGCATTATTATGAATATATTTGGAGTCAGAAGAACATGGTTCTTTTCTTCTATAAGAATTGGAATCAACCTATGCTTTGAGTTGAATTTACTTGCACACAAAGAAACTATTTCCTTGAAGTTGAAAGCTTCAAGCATGCAACCGACCTTTACCATTCCAGTTGTCCAAATATTATTAGCAATATTTTGCTCAGGGGAGAGGCTTGGATACCATTGATATGCAGTCGAACAATGGAAATATTTGTTCTGATGAGAAAGAAAGTTGACAATGTCTCAACAGAATGGTTCCTTTCTTCATCTAGCTACCATATTTCCCATATTTTTCAATATGCTTTGATATACGTGAAGGTTATCAATATGGGTCAAAGAGCTTAAATTGTTAAAAGGTTGAATTCATAAATAATCCTTAATGATATATCCTTTCAACATGTACAATTTATTTAGGAACACATGCAAACCATAAATAGAAATCATCCTTGATAGGAAAGTGTTGTATGCAAAATCAGGATAATTAATCCTCCTTTTCTGCGAACAACCGTGTTTTTCCTTGTGAGTCAGAACCTTATTAATGAACCATAATTATCTTGAAAATGATGAATTGCTATCCAGTGAAAAAATACACTAAGTATGGGACTCATAGTGTATGAATGGGATGGAGAGACAAGTCGTGCAGAGAAATGGGTCATGTAAAATTCTTCACATGAGATGTGACTCGAAATCTCATAAGTATAGGACTCTGCAATAGATATGAAGAGAGGTACAAGTAATGCAAAGAAAATGTGACGTGGAGAAATAGGATAATGCAGAGGTGGCAGAAGTTGAAAAAATGACTAAGTATGGAGTATTGCAGAAGATAGGAGTGCGAGATGTTAGAAAAATCACTAAGTGTTGGAAAGTTAAGGGGTATGATTTGAGGAACTCAAAGAGAAAAATGGAGGTTGTGGAAGTGTGGAGGAAAAGGTAATGTATTAACTTCTCTACATGAGACAAAAAGTTGAAAAATAATCTAAGTATTGGCTCATGCAGAAAAATAAGTATGCAAAGCGTGAAGTATGTGGAGCACATAGAAAATACTTGATGCAAGGAATCTTCCCATGGTGGAAATCGTTAAAATGACTAAGTTTTTGAAAACATATGATTTTTTCCATAAGGTAATATGGGACTATGAGACTTATATGGGGTGCAGAGGATTATGGATTTGGATGCAAGGAGGGTTCTTCTGCATGGTATAACTTAACATAAAATTGAAGGTTATGACATGAAAATGGATCAACAACCCTTTAAACTTGACTTGGGGTAAACGCCTAGCCCCCTCAAAGTTTATAATTGAGTATCTAGAAATACAACTTCCCCCCCTTAATTATGTCACCTAGGTCTATGTTTAGACCTTACACTAATGATCCAAAACACCAAGGGAATGCATGACTGAACAAGGTATTACAATTGTATGCCCACTTATATGTGTTTATCTCTAAACCCATAAAACACCTACCACTGTATACCAAAGCATGTGATGCTATGAATACCTACCACTTCATTCCCTACATCTCTCCTATTCCAAATGCAATTCCACAAATTGAATTCTTCTCACCCAAGTAATTATTCATGCTTTCTCTTATGTTTATCATTATGCCATTTCATCATGCACTCTCAACAAACAAATATACCAATTTTATGAGAACCCTCAAGAGTTCTCATTGTTTTAGAGGTCATATTTAACGACTAGTTTTACCCCCGTTTCAAAAAGTGGCGCTACCAATAACACCCTTTTTTGGAGGGGTGGTTAAAATACTCCCATTTCAAAAAGTGGCGCTACTAGTAGCACATTTTTTATTATTATAGGGGGGTGGTTAAAATTGTGACTTGTTTAAAGTTGCGACCTTGAGAATCAATACCATTATGAAAAAATGACCCCTAAGTTGAAAAGTGATGCTTCTAGTAGCACCTATTGTTTTTTGGAGTTAAAATTATGACTTAATTGGAACTGTGGCCTTGACCACTAGTACCATCATAAATTAAAAAGTTAAAATCTATTCCTAAATAAAAACCTAAAAATTTATTTATTAATTAATTTTTATTTTAAAAAAATTACATTAATAAATAAATAAATTGAAAAAAAAATCCATAAACAAATTCAATAAAAGAAAAAGAAAAATATAACATTTAATAAAAAAATTGATTAACAAAATTAAAAAAAATATAAAAATAAATAAAAATAAGACACAACATAAAACTTAAAAAAATGAAATAAAACTTTCAAAAAACAATAAAAAAAAAACGCATAAAAATAATTAAAAAAAAACTAGAAAAAAACAAAATGTAAAAAACAAAAACAAATTATATAAAAAAATAAAAATATCAAACAAGGGGGGGAGGGCAATTCCTGGATCACCCCTCCCCTCGTTACCCACCACCGCTTATCATCCTCCCCACCATCGTCCCCTCCCTCCCCCATCCTCGTCCCTGTCCCCACCCCGTCCCTCCCTGTGTTGTCCGTGCACGACAATAATAGGTAGTGGGTTTCCCTCCTGTCTCCCCGTCCCCTCCCTCCCTGTCACGCTCATGGACCATGTCGATAGGCAACTGGTTCCAAACCCACCACCCATTGGTGTGGTCCACGGTCAATGCGGGGAGGGAGGGGGTGAGGGTTTAGGAAATGTAGGGAGGGGGACATTTGGGTGGATGTTGTGGTGGGTTTTGATATAAACACACATTTTAATTTGTTTATTTTTTATTTGACTTTTTAAATATTTCTTTAAAAAAATTAATTTAGTTTTTATTAATTTTGTTTTAGGGTTGTTTTTTACGCACTTTTTATTTTATTTTATTATTTTTTTAAACTTCTCTTCTAAAGTTTTTTTTTTCATTTTT
>SNQJ01S0010721.1:56929-85443 GCA_010110895.2 Picea sitchensis | reverse complement strand
TTATAAGTTGAAAGGGGGGTTCATTAATTTCATTTTCAAATGAGGGTTTAGGGCAGATATTCTTGGAGTTGAAAGGGATTTGTGGAGGCACTCAAGAGGATCAAGCAAGGGAGTTTTGTTGGTAATTACTAGATCTCTTGGATTCATAGGTAAGTTTTTTGTCATTTTCCCCCAACTTTTTTGAAATTCACAGACTTAAAACAAAATGGGATTTGGGTTTTGGAGATGGGATTTGAATTTTGGAGGAGGGAATTTCTTTGTTGGAGATGAGATTTGGGTTTTCCTTCCTTTTCCCCTAATATTTTTAAAATTTGCATATTTAAAAAAAAATGAGATTTGGGTTTTGGAGATGGGAGATGGGATTGGGTTTTAGTTTCTTTTCTTCTCCCTCTTCCTTTCCTCTTCTCCTAAATTATCCTCCTTCTTTCTCTCTTCCTCTCCCTCTCTCCCCTTCTCCTTCCTTTCTTTCTCTCCCTCTCATCCCTTCTCTTCCTCTTTTCCTCTCATTCGCTCCCTCTTCCTCTCCTTCAACTCCTCGTTCTTATTCTCCTTTATCATCCTCACCTCTTATCTCTTTCTTCTTCCTCTCCCTCTTTTCCTCTCATTCTCTCCCTCTTCCTCTCTTTCTACTCCTCCCCCTCTTCCTCTNTCTCCCTCCTCCTCTTCATTTTCATCTTTCTCTTATCCCTCAACCCCCTCTTCCTTTTCTCTTCCTCTCTTTCCATAGTAATTTAAGTTCCCTAAGTTCTACTCGAGAATCACCGACCAATATAGTCAAATCAATTTTAAATAGGCTTTCCTAATGATTATCTTGTTGAGTAAAATTAAAGGAGCATGTTAAGAATGCAATAACTTCTTGTTTGTGGCATTGTGTTGAGATATATATTTTCTTCTATTTATGTGAGAGCATCATATGCATTTTCAAGTTAAAAAAGTATGTGCAGGAGGATATTGCAAATTTTTGTTTTTGCGTCATATTTTATGTCAAAAATGAATAAAAGTGAGTATGTATCAATTTCATATTTCTAACCCCCTCCCCCAAAAACCTAATATCCAATATCAGTAACAATCGATTATTTATTTATTTTTAACACAAACAATTGCATTTGGATTAGGAAAGTGTTACAACCTCATTGGTCAGTTGTCTAATACATCATTTTTTCAAAGTAGCTACTACAGGTTTATACTTGAGAAAAAATGCCTCCCTCCTACAAAATGTGTCATTGGCTACATTCGAGTGCCATTCAAAATGTTACTACATGTATACATTCTTACATAATCTCCTAACAATAAACAAACTTTAAAAAACATAATTATACCAAATTAAAAGAGTTTGAGCTTTGTATCCACAATATTTGACCAACATTATCCTTTCTTGTTCCTGGATGGTATTGTTGCACCGTCTTGGTCTCCTTCTCCACAATTGACCCCACAGACAAGTTATCCCTATCTTTCACCATTCCTTGGTAATTTTTTATCTCCATTCAGTATTTTTGAGAAAGATATTCTTCTGCTTAAGTTCTTGGATCATATTCCCTTGGTAACTCATATTTTCCATGATTATAACAACCTCCTTATCTCACAAAAAAAGAAGTGGGGGATTCCTCAATTTTTTTTTCCTTTTGTTTAAATCTATGGTAATAAAATTCACCCAACTCCTTGACTGCTTTGCAAGGTTCCTTGTTCGAGACCACAAGCTTCTTTAGCCAATGCGTATGCTTTTCCATTGAGATTTCTTAGGACATGGTAATATTCTACCTCCTCAAATATTACTTCCTCATTCTCTATTATTTTAATGATTCTTTCAAAATGGCTTTGGATTTTCCTGGATTGATTCCTTAGTGCTATGATAATTAGCTTGAACTCTCCTATCATTGTTATTTTTCTGTACCTTCTAGCATCAATTAATCTCAAACCCATGAATAAAGCTAGTGCCTCAACCTGATTATTAATTGCTCGACCTATAAACCCCATGAAAATGCATTTCTTTCTTTTCCTTTGGGATCATAAATGACCCCCCCCCTCCCCCTTCCCCCACTCATGTTTACCCATGGTTTCCTTTATATGTGCCATCAAATAATAACACACACCTTTTTTAATCCTATCTCCATCTTGCGAATTCGTCCGCACTCAATATGATCTTCCATTTTTTTATAATTGGTATTTGTGGTGATTGATTTTGAGCTTCCACATGCATGAAGTTGAGAATATTGTTAACTTTCTACCCCTCTTCTTGATCCAACTCTAGCCATGACATGCCCTTTAAACCTTTAATCTGAATAGCCTCTGCTACTAAACTACATGCCAAAATTGTTGTTCTTGTAGGTGGTAAAGTTTTGTGTTGGAAAATTTCTTTATTATGTGATAACCAAATTTCCCAACAAACAAATTTCGGTACTACCATCCAAATACATTTGAAAATTGGATTTATTTGAAACATTCTTGAATAATTATGCTTCCAACCAATGAACATTTTGAAACCTGACTTGGGAAGCAAAACCATTTTTAATATTTCCTTGTATGTGTGCTTCTAGACTTGTTGAGAGTATTGACAGTCGAAAAACAAATGTTGTATTGTTTCATTATCTGCACATCACAAAACACATCTCAATGACCCTTGAATTCCTCTCTTATGTAAATTATCTTGTATTAACAATTTGTCATGCACCATGATCCAATAGAATGCATTTACCATTGGAAGAGAATCACCCTGCCATATAAACTGCCATATTCTTAATATTGGGGGACAAGGGAAATTTAACAATAGATTGTTATATCCTTCCTTCCTTGAATATCCTTTTTGACTCAACCCCATTTCATCTGAACGATTGAGGTCAACCAAGGTAAATCCAACTAAATGTTTAAAGAAAAGATATAATTTGTCAGAAATCCCTTCAAGGGTGGGTAAAGGTTTCCATTGCTTCCAAATCCCCTCTTCAATCTATTATGAGATATTTGATAATTTTTTGCATCCTTTTGCCAAAAACCGAGGTTTTTAAGTACTCAACTCATTAATAGTTTCTAGAGGGTGTTTCTCTAGAATTTGATCAGACCATAAATTAGTCAACCTCCCATTGCATAGAATCCATGTTAGGTTGAATTGAATTAATGGGGTTGCCGCTTTAAACAATTTACAAAGAATCAAACCTCCAACATTATACAAAGGAGAGTCCAAACATCGCTTACAAGCACCACTAAAATATTTAGTGAGAACAACAGTCTTCCGACATTCCTGCAATCTAGTGACTAAACACCACATTATTTTGGCTCTCATTGCTATGTTCATTAAAGTCAAATATTTAATTACAAGCCCTCCCTTATCTTTGAGGGCTTGTAATTAAATAAATGAAATTTATTTGTGTTTATCTTACGTCCTTCCCAAAGGGATTTCCTTATACCCCTAGCCACACACTCCATGATTTGATTAGGGGCTAACATTGCAACACACTGATAGAGAGGGAGAGCTGAAAAAATAGATTTGATTAGAACCATCTTTCCCACTGGATTCAGCCATATTTCTCCCCATTGTTGGATTCATTTTCCTATTTTACTAATAATCTTTTGCCATACATGTGAAGTGGGATTCCTTAGTGAGATTGGCATTCTTAGATATTTGAGAGATGTCCCTGATTTAACACTCAAAAAACCTAATATTCTTGAAATTGCTTACAACTATTCCTCCGTTATATTCAATCCATATATTTGACTTTTCATATTATTTACTTTCCCTCCAAAGTCATTTAAGAAAACATCCAACACTTCTTTGAATCTTCTTGCAATTATTGTCGACGTGACTTCTAAAATAAGCGTGTTGTTTGCAAATTGAGAATGATTGATCCCTTTTACTCTTGTAAAATTTAATCCCTGGATTATTCCAATACTTCTTTCATGTTCCAAGTTTTTTCTTAAGGATTATATCATTGTAACATAGAGGAGAGGGGACAATGGGAAGCCTTGGTTTAATCCTTTATTTATTGTAAAGAGAGAAGTTGGTCTTCAATTTATTAGGGGGGCTATCCAAGTTGCTGCAATGCAAGCTTGAATCCAATCAATTAATTCTTTGTCAAACCCAAAATTCCTTAAAAATTCAAATAAAAAGGAATGACAAACTCCATCAAATGCATTTTCCATATTCATTTTGATAAGCATCACTTTTTATTTGTTGAATCCGCTAGGGTGAATAACTTCTTGTACTAGAATTATATTGTCCACAATTTGCCTCTTTTGCATGAAGCCTCCTTGATTTGCTGATATCAATTTTGCTATAACCTTCTTCATTCTATTAGCTATGATATTGGTCAACACTTTGTAATCTGAGTTACATAATGAAATAGGATGGAATATGGCAAAAGTGGCAGGATTAACCTCCTTTGGGATAAGAGTAAAAAAATAAGAGTTAGTTCCACCGGCCATTTTTTTTCTTTTTCAATGCATACATGTTTTTTAAATTGTATTTCACCAATTCCAAAAAAGACCTAAAAAAATGGATAGTGAAACCATTAAGTCCTAGAGATTTATCATGTTCCAAACTCTAGACATTTTGAGCTATTTCTTCTTCTTCTTCTATCTCTTGTAGTAGTGCTATAATCTTTTTCTTGGTTATCAATTGCAGTATGTGTTCTAACATTTCTCTTACTCTTGTATCATCTTGTTCCTCTTCCATTGTATAAAGGTCTTCAAAATGTTGTTTGATTACTTCTTTATTTTTTGCAAGCTCTTCCACACTAGTCTGATTCTCTTTATATATCCTTTTTACTATGTTTTAATGTGTTCTTGCTTTAATTTGCTTATGAAAAAAGGAAGTATTCATGCTCCATATTTCGACCATAGACTTCACAATTTTAATTGCCAGTCTTCTTCTTCCTTTCTGTGTGCCACTTGGAGTTTTTGCCAATATCTCTCTCTTCTTGCAACATTTACTCCATGACCTCTTTATTTTCCAATGTTATTTGAATCTCTTCTAATTGTTTTTGATATTTCAACCTTTCCTGACCTTGAGACACATATGAAAATTTTGCCCAATATTGCTTTAAAACCTATTTAATTTCTTTCAAATTGGACTCCCAAATAAGATTTGGAAAGCCTGGAACAAATTGCCTCCAAGTCTCTAAGATCAAAGACAAAACATACGCATTCTATAACCAAAGGGGGTTAAATCTGTAGGGGACAGGGAAATTTTTTTTTGGAGGATCAAAGGATACAATAATAGGCTTATGATCATATACATCGAAAGATACATATTTAGAGGATATGATGAAGTCATCAAGAAAGAAATCACTATGAATAAGAAATCTATCCAAGCATGCATCTACATGACCATGACCAAACCTCTTGTTACTCCAAGTGTACTTGCCTTTTACAGGTTTTATATCAACAAGATCCCAATCATAGATCAAATATTCCAATGTTTACCTCATAAAGTCTCTTATAATGCTACCCCACCTTTTCTTTGAACTTGAAAAGACTGTATTGAAATCCCCAACTACCACACTAGAATTTATAACATGACTTTCTCTGAAGGCCCATAGAATCTCCTAGTAGCAAACTTTTTATAAATGTATAACATACATATAAACATTAAAAAGAGTATAATACATACCTGATTCTAGATGCTAACAATGAGTCATGATAAAATGTTGTGAACAGTAAAAAGACTCCAACACTATCCTCTCTAGAGAGCAAATTGTATAAATTCCACTTGATGCTCTTCTTAAACTAATTGCAACCCCTTCACTGTTTTTCCATATTTTTTCCCCAATTTTCTTTATTTATACTTCCTCCATCTTAGTCTCCTGGATGAAGAATACATGAGGTTTCTCCGCTCTTAACAAGGCTCTAAGAGCATATTCCTTACTTATACTTTCCAAACCTCTACAATTATAGGAGATCACTATCATAACTACAGGTTATAGGCTAGGGTGCCTCCAATTGATTCTGGAGGCCCTTGAGCTTCTTGTCCTTTATTAATTTGAGATTTTCCTCCTTGTGCTAGAGTACTTTCAATAGTTTGTTGAGTCCCCAATGCCTTGTCCTTATTTTTGTTTCTTCTCGTTTTTCTTTATGTGATTTTCTTCTTGTTTTTTTGATGGATTTCTCCTAATGTATTTTCCCTTATTCTAATGCATGTTGTGCTTTCCTTATTGTAACCATTTTCCCTGGTTGTGCATGGGTTTTCTCCATTGTGGGTATTGGCTCTGCATGTCTTTCATCCTTTGAAGTTTCTTCCTCTATTTTATTCATTAGGTTTAGCTATTCTGGAAAATAGAATTCCCAAGGAGTGAGGATTGGATCTATAATTGTTTATCTTACTATAAACATTTATGCCTCTTGATTAATTGATTCATTAGCCAAAACCCCAAATCTATTTGAAGTAATGACCTGAGTTTCTTTTGACCTACCTTTATTTGAATTTAGTTTTGATTTTGACAAGCTTGTTGATACTGTCTTCTTATGACTTGATTCTAGAGGTTACTTGGATGAGTGACGACACTGCACCATGCCCATTTCCTTTGGTCAGGGGTGTTCTTTTTTTTACCATTTTCCATTCTTCCCTTTGTCAAGTATTTGTTGTGGTTACCTCCTAAATTTTCTTCTTGTAATCATTTACAAAATGGCCATATTTTTCATTTTAAAAGGAGTTGCTTGTGATCTAGTTGTTGGATATGGGTCCAATGATCTAAAGTTAATTCAATGGCTTCAGTAAATCCCTTATTTAGATCGAATTCCACATAGATTCTGGTGCATGCATACATGGATGAATTGGGTTTTGACTTATCTATATATTTTCCCAATGTGTCTCCAATAATTTTAAGAGCATAATCCCCCCAACAATGTAATGGTAAGTAAGGCAAATGGACCTAGACATGGAAAACTGAGGGTACATCCACTTATAGGTCAAATATTGGAGTCCACATGTTTATATACATGCCTCTGGTTCCATAGAAGTATGGAATAGTTCTAAATATCAAGTCTCTATTTTACTAAATTCAAACAAGAAAGTGTAAAAACCTTAGCCACAAAAGAAATGATTCATCCTACATTTGATCAAAGGAAACCAACTCTTTTGTAGCCAAATTTTCACTTGACGAGGAGAGGGCCATAATCTAGTGAATTGACCAATCAACCCTTTTTCAACAAAAGATAAATCTTTGCATTTGGCCAAGACTAAGGGTAAGCAAACCTCATAAATGTGGTCGATTTCCTTCACAAATTGTGACTGATTTAACTTGACAACATCTTTTCGCAACAAATCAACTAATTGTTTGAAAGTGGCTATCTGAGAATGAAATTCAAGAGGAGGAACATAGTTTCAGGCCTATTGGCCCCAAGGGCATGGGAATGCAAGAGGCCAAAGTTTATGGTTTAGAAGAGGGGAGAGAGAGTCCGGGAGTATGAGAAAATCAATTCCTATAAGTAATAATCATTAATGAATGAACTTATGTGTCGTTATTCAAGCCTTCTACTTTATACTTTTATGCATCTCAATTTTTCTCATTCCCTTAAAGTTTTATGTGAATTCCATTAATCATGCATAAGTGATTCAAGGAGAAAGGAAACCATGTTATGGATATTGTTGGTTATTACTTTATCTACTGTGATATTACTTTAATATCATAAGTTTACCCAGGTTCATATTTAAACAAGCTTCCAACAAAAGCCCTCTAAAACTATCGGCCCTCCTGGTAAACCAGAAGGCAACACATCGCACAAGATGTACTGCACAGTCTCACTCGAGATAGTCTTATGGGTGGATGCAACACTCAGATGCTTTCATCCTAGGAATGAATGGGGATCTGTGATTAACCTCGATGACCTTTTATCCTTCACTATTTCATACATCTAGATTCATTACACTGTCATTCTTACTCATGCATGTGAAATATCAGAGCTAACTAATTCCTTCATTCATTTATCTAACATATAATCATCAACATCAAAGAAAATACATAACATTCAGTCACACAACGCATGTCTACCATGGTTCATCCCTCTTGGGCTACGTCCACAGAGCTTTGGCTATTTTGGTCTTTTATTATCTTTGATTCAACCTATAGCGCCATGCGCATTACAACTCTTCCTCAAAAAGGTCAAGATATTACAATGAGGCAGACTAGGTCGCACSAGGATCCTCAACATGCGATCTAACCCTCAAGATCCACCTTCCTCCCCCTCCCCAACTCAACAACTTACAWCATTAGATTGGAGTTACAGTCGCATTAAGCAATAACAAATACTAACAATGGTTGAACACACTAGCCTTCAACCAACTCCGAACCAACCTAATAAAAAACCCACACCTTTACCTAGACCTCCTGGGTACTTATTTATACCTATCTCTGACTTACCAACCATTACATTCTCTTACCAAAACCCTAACCCTATCCTGGCTAGGTCTTCTTGCATGCGTGCCTCGCATGCCTTCCTCTCCTGCATGCACATCTATTTTACACGTGCTGATCCTTTTGCATGCGCATTCGCGTCCCATGTCATGCCTTTCCCTCCAAGCTAGCCTGCACCCAACAAGCCCCCAACACTGACATTATGACTCATCTCGAGTCACTGTCTAACTCCCGTGTTTGCCACTACTTGTGCCAGTGCTTCGTACATGTCTACTATCCATTGGCACTGCTCCTGAGCCTGACTTCTCTTTGTTGTTATGGCTTCGACCACTTGCACAGTGACTGACAGTCTTAAGATCTCGTCCCTCTCCAAGCCTATCTGTTCGAGGCATGCTTTCCCTATGTTGATTTCCACGACCAAATGTTCTTCCTTTTCTTGTAAGGGATCCAAATTAGCCTGTCATGCGATTTTTTATGTCTGTACGAATTTTTCTTTTGCCTGAAGGTTCTTCATTTCTACGGTCATCTTAATCTTCTCTGGAAGGGACATTGTCCTCTGTCCCTGCTTGACATCTACCATTGTTGTGTGCAATTTATGTTCCTTTCCTTGCATCTCTTGTAGGCTCCCATCTTCTAATAGCTGGGTCCATAGCTGGCCGCTCTTCTCCAGTAGTTCTGCCACGCTATGTATATTCTACGCGATGTTTTCTGCAACGACTGTCGCGTCTTGCACTCAGACTACCGGGGGAGCCGTAGGTACCGTACACTTCTCCATTTCCTTAATCTGCTCCTTATATTGTTGTAGATTTTGCGCTATCTTTGTTATCTTCTCCTCCGAAGATATTTCCTTAGATACTGTTTCATCTGAGATATCTTGAAAGACTGCATCTATCTGGGTCTCCATCTGGTCCACTTTTTGCTGCACTATCTCTTTCCTCTACCCTTCCTGGTTGATGGCTTCCTTTAGTGCCATATTTTTTTCTGCGATATTTGTAGATTCGTCGTGTCAGACCTTGCTTTGGACTGAATCTCCTGCACGATGCTAACCTATAACTTATATAGTGCCTTTGTTGGTATTTTGGGCATCGCTAAGTCTAACGTTCCGATATTCTTCACGGGCTTCTACGTCATTTCCTCATCGATGAACACCATATCTGGTGTTATGATAAAGTTAGCACTTCCTTGTACTGTGATTTGTATTGTTTCTCCGACAAGTTGTCCTTCTCTTACTGGCGCCAATTTGTCCTTTTGTTGTTGTTCCGCCTTGATTCTCAACTATTCTAGTGTGGTTTTTACCTCCTGTACATGTTCCAAAATTGAATCTCGATGGTTTTCCGCATTTTCCCATACTTCTGACAGTCAATCTTCTACTGTTGTGTCTATCAGTTCTACGTCGTCTGCTGTCAGTGATGTTTCCATTTTTTTCCTGTGGGCCTTCACTTTCTTCCTGATGCCACTTACTTGCTCCACTGTTCTCTTTCTTTGGGCATCTGTCTGTTCAGATGCTTCAGACATCTGTTTATCCATGTCGGTATTCTACTTAACTTCTTCCTCCATGGTTACATCTTGTGCCTCTGTCTGCACTTCCTCTGCACTCACCTATCTTGTCAGTCCTCCCGGTGCCTGCTCTGTAGCCTGTGGACCCTGTGTAGGACCCTGCTGTGACTTCTTTTGTGTCCTAGTCTTCTTTTGAATGGAGATGCTTCCCTCCCCTGTACCTATTGTTGTTTTCTTTTGTTGGCTAGCGCCATTCCTGCCTATCTTCTGCGTGGGGACTATGCTACCCTGTATCTGGACTTGTACTAATGGAATTACGCTTGGGATCTCTGGTACCATACACTCCTCATGCCACTCTTGGACCTCCATGTGGATGTCCTACGTCGTCACACAATAATTTAGTTGCAACCACTCCTTGGTGGGGTCCTTCTTTGCTTGTAGCCACATGCTGTGACGTGATGCGCGAAAATTTGTTATCTGTCCATACTCTTGGACAGTTTCTGGTGAGATCCTCCATGTATCTGCCACGCTGTTCTAAATCTCTATTAAGTATTGTGCATACATGTCATTGTTTACTTTCTTTACCTTGGGATCCACGGTGCTTCACAATGATGTGTAGCGCGTTGCACCACATTTTCTTGTCCTTGCCTAGAACATCGTATATGTCGGTTCGTGCCACCCCATAAGTGAAATGAGGATGAATAGCCACAAATAGTGGAACTCAAAGCCCCAATATTGCACATCCTTACAGTCTTATAAGCATAAGTTGAGTAGGTACGGGGCCTAGCTCATCGAGCTCCCCTTTGCACACTACTCCACAACTGCTACTACTCTTGTGAGCACTTCTTCTTTTTGACCATTGCACATTAATTTGCAACCGAGAAATCTGGTTGCAAATCGAGTTGTAGGATCATTGATGTCATTGATCTTGATTCCTTTGTTTCCCCTCTCTGCGCGATACTTCGATTTAATCTCATCGAAGATGCCCTTTTCCTGAGTCTTGTCTTCTAGGTATTGCTTCGACTTCTCCCCATCCGTGGGTAGCCCTGTAATCTCTGTGATGCGGTCAACATTGATTGGTACAAGCCTGACCATCCATAGGATGCCTCCGTGCACCCTTGCTAGCAACTATTTAACACATGCATTTATGTATTTCCCATGCCCGAAGTGCGGTATGTCTAAGAGGTTCATGATACCTATGTTGTATAGGTCTAGGATCCACTGTGTAGTCTCCAATAGTGGTGCACTTGATGGGCCCTCTCATCTGTTTTCTAGGTAGCTCTATGCTGCTAAATCTGGGAATTTTGTGGCATCTGAGACATCTTGGTGGGAGTATTTAAGGTCGTCGACTCCTCCTACCATATTATCCCCAATTTTTACTTCATTGGGAATTTTCAACATTACTATACTTAGCTATGCCTGAGTGCATTGCACGCTCTGTGTACTGGTTTCTTCTCTCATCTCTTTTTTCCTTTTGGGGATGGTACTCCCCCCTCTTGTTTCGGTTCCTGCTCTGGTTCCGATTCTAGGACTTGCTGCTTGGATGTCATGGCCGGTTCTACTTGCCGTGGCCCTCTTCCCCTAGATGCGTCAGATTCCATTCGCTCGACATCCTCTATTAGCTGCTCGGGCTCCTATGTGGATTCTTTCTCCTCCTCCACATGTAATTTGGTTTTCTCGTATTCCGGTGTGTGGATTTTGTACACATCCACCACTATAGACATCTCACTGGTTTCGCCTTTTGGTCCTCGTGTAGTACTCGGGGTGCTTCGTCCAGTTCTGCTTGGTGCTCCAACCCGCGGTGGTGACATGGTGCTTAAATTCAAACGACAATCTCTCAATTCGTCGGGTGGTAGCACAAGTCTGCACTCTATCGTTCTTCCGCTCAACTCAACATTTTTCTCCTTAGCCAAGATCACAATGGGTCGGTTTTCCCCTCTCTTTCTGAATTTATAGCATGTCGGGAAAATGACAGTTGTGTCACACTAATACTTGTCACTTTTTCCCCTTTTCGTTATGTTTCCTGTGCATGGTACCTTTTAACCATTCTTCTACACGTCGTGTTTTTTGAAACCTGGTTTTCTTGTAGCGCACCGTTCCTTCTGCCCAGTCTTGTTCTGTCGAGGCTCTCCATGTGTGCTGAATTTTTCTTATTTTTATCCCTTTTTTTTCGTAACTCTTTACTACACGGTAACTTCCTAAGTACTAGGAGGTCGACTGTCCCTATACAGATTTATTCAACTCCCATTGATCATTCCTCTGAGTTCTATACCTCCTAAGTATTTCAATTGTACAACTTCCCCATCTGTGACAGTCTTCACTTCGTATGGTCCCAACCAATGCATTCTGAATTTTCCTGGGTGCTGAAGAAATTTACTGTCATATACTAAGACTAGGTCTCCTTCTGTGAAACTCTTCCTTTTTATATGTTTGTCATGCCAATATTTGTCCCTTGCTTTCTGTACTTCTTGGTGAAATCCTGCTAGAATCCTATCTTCTTCCATCACCATCAATTGACTTAGCCTTTCTTGTACTATGCCTCATTCTGTCATGTTAGTGATTGCTGCTATACGCAGACTAGGTACCAAAAATTCTAATGGCACCATTGCTTCTTGTCCATACACCAACCTGAATGGTGTCTGCCCTGTCAAATTTTTGCATGTAGTCTTATATGCCCATAATATTGTTGGTATCTTCAAGTCCCAATCGTCCATGTTGACATTGCATATCTTTGTCAGTGCACCCTCTAGAATCTTATTAAAGGTTTCCACTATTCCATTTGCTTGAGGGTTATATGGTGTACTCTTTTGATGATAGATTTAAAACTCCTCGGTCATAGCCTTGATAGTATTATTAATGATGTGAGCACCTTGGTCACTCATCAAAATCCTTGGGAATCCAAATCCAGTGACCACTTGCTCAAACAGGAAGCGTGTTGTTGTCTTTGCATTGCAATCTGTTACTGGTGCTACTTCTTCCCATCTCGTTAAATACTTTGTTGCAGTAATGATATACCTTGCTCTTGACCTCTTTGCTGGTGGATTAGTTGGTCCCACAAAATCTATTGCCCATTTTTCGAATACTTGCAAGGTTACTTGCGGTCTCAGGGGCATCTCATCCCTCTATTAGGTTTTCCAACCCTCTGACATACATCACATTTCTGGTAGTAATCCTTTGCATCTCTCTGAATGGTCGACCACCATAGTCCAGCGTATAATACCTTCTGTGCGGTAGATTTTCCTGCATAATGTCCTCCAGCTATTCCCTCATGGGCCTCTGCTAAAATCCTAGGTCCTTCATGTTCTAGTACACATCTTCTCAAGATACTATCTGCACCCATCTTGCATAAGTGTCCTGCAATCAATTTATAGTCTGCAACTCTGACTACCATATTTTTCTTCTACACAGTGTTGAAATATTGTGGCGATGTCCCTGTACTCAAGTATTGAATGATGTCCGTAAAATATTCATTAGCTACTTGGACTGAAAATAACTGTGCATCATGGAAGTTGTCCTCTAAATTCGTAGGTTATTCTCCATTGGTGATCCTTGATAGGTGATCGGGTCCTGCATTCAACTTCCCTGGTTTGACTATCACTTCAAAGTCAAATTCCTGAAACAACAGTAACCATCTACAAATTCTCCCCCCCAACACTGGCTTATTGACTTGGTATTTGAGGGTAGAATGGTATGTGAACATTTTAATGTGTTTCCCAAGTAGGTAGTGTTTGAAATTCTGTAGTGCATATACCATTGCTAAGCCTTCCTTTTCCATAGTATTGTAGTTCTTCTATGACTCTGACAATTTTCTGCTTGCAAATGATATAGGATGGTCTAACTCTCTTGCTCATGGTTGTGCCAAAATAGCTCCAAGTGCTATTGCTGATGCATCTACATGCACATGGAATGCATTTTCCCAATATGGGAATACTAGTATTGGTGTTTTTACCATTTTCTCTTTTAGAGTGTCCAATCCTTGCTGACAGTCTTCATTCCACTGAAATTTACTATCTTTCCTCAACAAGTTCTCCATCGACGTAGTGATTTGCGCATACCCTTTTATGAATTTACTGTAGTAGCCTGTGTGTCCCAATGTTTCTCTCAATTGACGTACTGATTTCGGTGGTGGTAGATTAACAATCACTGCAATCTTGGCAGGATCTACTAGCAAGCCTTGTTTGCACACTATATGGCCCAATAATATCCCAAAAGGTGTCCCAAAGATGCACTTCTTGATATTTAATGAAATCTGACACTTCCTGCATCTTTCCAACATTAGCCTTAATACCTCTACATGGTCTTTCAATAGACTGTATCTTGTCTAATCATTCAGATATACCTCTAAAAATTGGTGGATGAATTCTTTGAATGCGGCTATGACTACTCATGAGAATATTGCTGGTGCATTCTTCAATCCAAAATGCATGACTATGTACTGGTAGGACTCCCATTTTGTGGCAAAAGTGGTCTTGTACCTATCTTCTGGGGCTATCTTGATCTGATGGTAGCCTGAGAATCCATCTGTGAATGAGTATGCTTCCTGGCCTCCTACATTCTCTAATACCTCATCTGTGAAAGGGGTAGGGAAAGGGTCATGTAGGCAATCATCATTCATCTTCCTCAGCTCGAGACATATCCTTATCCCTCCCTACTTCTTCTTCTGAACTACCATAGGGATTACCCATTCAGATTCCTCCACTGGTTCTATGATTCCAGCCTCCAACATCTTGTCAATTTCTTCTTTTACTTTCTACTTATATATTGGGTTCAGTCTATATGGTCCTTGTATGACTAATCTAGCCTCATATTTGAGAGGTATCTTCATATCTCCTATGTCTCATTCTATGCCTTTCATCTCTGTAAAGGTTGTTGGGAACATGTCACTGTACTCGTGTAGTGACTTTGTTATGCTTTCTACTGTTTGCTCATCCCAGTAGTCTCCAATGCTGGCCATTTTTGTATTCTCAGTTGTCCCAATGTTGACTTTCTTCACCTTGATCAACACAACAAACACTTATGATTCCAGAGTTGGACCTTCCACCCCTCTTTCACCTTCAACTTATGTTATCTGAATGTTGTGCGGGTCCTCTTTATCTGGTGCTTCTTCCTACACATGGTAGCATGACAATAGTTATTTCATTGTCTATCTGTTCTGCTGTCGATCTTCTGTCATAAGTTCAACTTCTGGTTCCTTAATGAATATCACCCCTCTGATTTGTTTGAGTACTGAATCTGTGTTGGGGTTTTCATGTTCAAATGAGAAAGTGACTACAAAATTTAGTTGTAACACTGTCCATTCTATAGTGCCTCTGTGCAGTTCCTGGTATGTATACCAATTTGATGGAATCCCTTCCAGTGTGTGAATAAAGTGATGAGGCCATTCATATGGTGGTGTCATTTTCCATAGTGTTCTGCACTTCTCCAAGTGTTCTACTGGTGTCCCCTATCCGTCATACCTCTGCAATTGATTTCTTTCTTGTTCTACGCCAAATATGATGCACAATAACTGCTTACATTGGTACAAGTCCTTAATTGTCTCTTTGTGCGCACCCCACCATCGTGTAGGTGTTGCCTTGAGTGCTATTTCCAGATCTAGGAACCTATGATTTTCTAACACTTCATATTCATATCTTGTGAGGAATTCCTCTCGGTCATTCACCCCATGAAAGTTGGGAGGTTCTCTTATCTCTGTACCCATCCATCTTACTGCACGGTCAATTCTTGCGCACCTTCTTGTGGAGATTTTTTGTAATCTCTGCTGCCAATTATTCAAACCTCTATCTGAGTTTGGCATGCATGACATGATATTTCTCCAACTGAGTACCCCATCCACAGTTGGATTTATATAATCTTCTTCTTGCGCGGTGGTTCTGTATAACTAGTTAATTTCCTCCAGGTCTAAACAAGTGTGTTCTACAAAACTTTCTCCTTCTGATGGATCCAATGGCGCAATGAATTTGTACTCACCTGAATCGAAAGCCATATTCCTCTTCTTTGGATTGATTATGGACTAATTATCAAATTCCCAATCCAAGCCAAGCAATGCTGGATAAGGTGTTGTACCATCCATAATTTCTATCACCTCGAAATCAGATTTAGTGCGCACTCCATCCAGATCTACTGTCACACCCTTTAACCTTCCAATTGGTAGAACCCTGTGTTGATTTTCTAGTTTCACCTGAACGGGTGAATATCCTAATGTGGGCTCTCCCATACATTTCCATGTCTTCTTGGGTAGTACATTCACTTCAGAGCCTAAATCGAGTATGATATCCCCCATGTTGAAATCTCCAATGTTGGCGTTCAATCTGAATTCTCTACTTGTTCTCCTCCTCATATGCAAATGATTAACTGTTTTATGTTCGAGCTTTCCCTCTACTTCTATGCTACATCTTTCTACTATATTTTGTAATAGTCAAACATATGATGGATCATTTAGTAGTTTAACACAAGATTGTAGAAAATCCTTTATGGTACTTACTTGTCCTAGGGGTTTTGCTTCTCTAATGTGGTCCAACGATGAAGGCATCTCGTAAATTGGTACATCCTAAGTATACTGTGTAGTTTACATGGATGCAATTTCTGGCTTTAAGAATTCTTTTCTAGCTTGCTTGAATATCTCCTTTTCGTTCTGCGCATCAAACTGTTTGTGTGGTTCAACGTTCTTCTTTACCCATTGGTGTTGTGCTAGATCTTGTCTTACTGCATCATCTTCTGTCTTAGCTCCTCTGCGTGTAACTATGTTGATATTTCTTCCATCACCCCTTGCTTCTGCAAAAATCCATTGAACATTCTGATTGTTCTAATTTATCTTTTCTTGGATCTTTCCCAATAGTGTCGGATAGTCTTCTGTGTCATGATTCGATGCACGACAATACATACATGTCCAAGGTGGAAGTGGACATTCTCTTGCATAATGTCCTGGTTGTTGACAATTATAGCATACCACTAGTCTTCTTCCTCTTCCAAAGCCTCCTCTACCTCATCCTCCACCTCTGTAGACAACTCGATCTTCTCATGGTGCGTTGTATTGTGGCACCTGGTTATACTGCACAAGATTATATTGTGGCTGCGCGGTATTGTACTGTGGCTGGAAAATGTTATGTTGATGTGGCATGATATTATATGGGTATGGGGCTTGGTTGAACTATGGTGCATCTTTCCCTATCGTCATTTATGCCTACACCCTATAGGTGTTTGATGTTCTTTCCCTCATCGGCTCCATTGTCCTGCAATCTTTGTCATCATGGCCTATTGACTTGCAAAAGTTGCAATATGAACTCTTAGGCATTGTCTGGTATTTATGCATCAATGGGCAGTGATATGGATCATGCCCTTGTGTCTTACAAATCTCACACCATAGTCTTCCTGATGGCAAAGGGTTTGGCAATCCCATTTCCATGTACTGCATGAATGTTGGGCATTTGTTCTTGTGGTGTCCTTCTTTCCTACATGTGGTACACCAAACAACTTATCTTTTTTCCTTACCCCTGTTTTGGTTTAATTGAAATGTTAGATTCTTTAGGTCTTCCTTGAGCTCCTCTATTGCTGGATCTATTTTTTGATATTGGTTCTCTTCTAGTTGCAAGGTTGCCTACATATCCTCTTCTTGGGTCTGAAACTTCTGCTGTCTTAAGGGGTATTTCAAATGTGGTAGCAGTGAATTGAAAAACAAATGCCTATGCTGCATATATCTCATGACATACTTCAGCTTTCCCTTCAATCATTTGAATCTCTGGTCTATCTCCTAGAAAGATTCTCCTGGTTTCTGCCTGATCTCTATCATCTCATTCATGTATTGATCCTCTGAGTTATTCTTCTGGAATTCATTTATCAACAACTTATTGATATCCACAATCGTTCTGGTTGTTTCTGGTGGACTATTTGCAACTAAGCTCATATACCAATCCAGTGCGCAGTCTCTTAGCTTGATGGCTAACTGCACAAGTTTAATGTCCTTATCTGTGATCTGTTTTGCTTCCCAGATCTTTTCGCAGATGAACAAGTGCTTCTTAGGGTCCTCCGATGCCTCTCCCTTGAATTCTAGTAACCGGACAGTGGGATCATGTCTTGCCATCATGAATGTTGAACTACTACCTAAGCGTAGTGTAGATCCTTGAATAATGCTTCCTGAACCGGCTCCCCTAGTCATTGCTTCATGTGTATATGTACTTCCTATTGCATTTCTTCCACTAAAATTTGGTTGTCTAAACGGTGGTGTTATTTCTAGTGTATTAGTCGCAGATGGGCTTATGGGTTCCACACCGACACTGATATGGATAGGATTTCTGCCTCCAGTTTCTACTCTTGGACCTCTTTCCTTCCTTTCGTATGTTGCATGTAGGATTTCCTCAATCTTCTCCACAGCCTGAAGATCCTCTACCTCTTCTTCATCACTTTCCAAGCCTTCCCTCACGACTATGGCTCTCTTCTTATTGTTTATCCTATATTGGTAGGGTAATCCACTATGCATTTTTCTAGCTGTTTCCATGATTTGCTTGATCTGGTCTTCCTCCATCATGATTGGATCCAAGGCCTCCCCCTTCCCCCATGCACACAGGGAAGTTTAGYTGTCTGAGGCCATTGTCATTACACCTTTGTTATATAGTAACATCTTGATGGATGTGTGCAAAAATCTGATATACCTACCTCGAGGTCCCTTCAAGAACTCTTGCTCTGCTGCACTATAAGAATTTGCAGTATCTACTGCAAATTCTATGATAAATCCTGCAACATGCTGTCTAACCAGAGATCTACTGCGCGCGTAAACTTATTGTCAACTTGTTATAACTATGCGATCTAAGAAGGATTCCAGTCTAGTTGTCTGGTTTGATTTGTAGGGTGGTTGTATTTCAACCTCAATATCCACTACTGCAACACGTGTGGGAAATCATATAAAAATAATTCATGCAAGTCACTGAATACATATTTGTCCAGATATTTGCGTGGTGTTAACTTCAGGTTTCTGTTATCATTTTGCACAAATTCCAGCTCCTTTGTTTTCAACCAGCTCTCGATCTTCGCCTTCGTTGGGTTCCACGGTCTCAACATCCCCTTTTATATTCTCATTATTTTAACATTGCGTCATTAGATCTTCACGACTCTTTAGTAGATCTCCTTCACTCAATCCCTTTCTGTTCCAGCCGACAACAAAACCATTTGTTGGTTATTACTTTATCTACTCCGATCTTACTTTAATATCACAAGTTGACTCAATTTCATATTTAAACAAGCTTCCAACAAAATCCCTCTAAAACCATCGGCCCTCCTGGTAAACCAGAAGGAAACGTAGTGCAAAATACGTACTGCACATTCTCTCCCGAGATAGTCTTATGTGTGGCTGCAATGCTCAGATGCTTGCAACCTAGGAATGAATGGGGATCTGTGATTAACCTCAGTGACCTTTTATCATTTACTATTTCATACATCTAGATTCATTACACTATCATTCTTACTCATGCACGTGAAATATCAAAGATAACTAATTCCTCCATTCATTTATCTAACATCTAATCATCAACATAAAAGAAAATACATAACATTCAGTCACACAACACAAGTCTACCGTGGTTCACCCCTCCTGGGCTATGTCCACAAATATTTGGCTATTCTTCTCTTTTATTATCTTTGATTCAACCTATAGTGCCACGCACATTACAAATATTCCTCAAAACAAGTCAAGTTATTATAATGAGGCAGACTAGGTCGCACCGGGATCCTCAGCCTGCGATCTAACCCTCAATATATACCTTCTTCCCCCTCCCCAACTCAACAACTTACAACATTAGATCGGACTTACATTCACATTAAGCAATAAAAACTACTAACAATGGTTGAACACGCTAGCCTTCAACCAAATCCGAACCAACCTAACCAAAAACCCACCCCTTTACCTAGACCTCCTAGGTACTTATTTATACCTATCTCCGACTTACCAACCATTACATTCTCTTACCAAAACCCTAACCCTATCCTGGATAGGTCTTCTTGCATGTGTGCCTCACATGCCTTCCTCTCTTGCATGCACATCTATTTTACATGTGTTGATCCTTCTTCATGCGCATTCACCTCCCACGTCATGCCTTTCTGTCCAAGCTGACCTACGCCCAACATATATCCCTGTGTTGGTCAAAACCATCCTCTAGGTCTCTAGCAGGGCCATAGATTATGCTGGCGATGCCATGTTTGTCACTTGTATTGCATAAGAGGCATTGCAAAAGGAGGCCATTCAAGATATCATCCTTTAATGCCATTTGCTTCTACATAACACATTAGATTTGTCACAATTGTTATGATTTAGGAAGACGAAAAATTTCATTGATGACTTTTTTAAGCAACACTTTATTAGTGGTCCTAAGAAGGACATTGAGGGAAAAGTGGAAATGAATTACCTTAATACTTGGTTAGAGGCCACTTAGCTCACTCATCATGCTTAAGATGTGTCCTGTTCCCACTCTAAATGCCCCAATTTTTCTCCATGTCCATGTCCAAATGTGGTGGCCCTTCAGTAGCCTACTCCACCCCTCAAGGTCCACAAGTTGACATAGGCCAAATGGTGGAAAACCAACTCAAGTGTCTTTGCTACAACTGTGATGAAAAATATTATTTGGGGCATAAACATAAGGAACATAAATTATTTTGGCCATCTTTGAGGACATTTTTGATGATGAAGTTAACAAAGGGACTTAGGACGACATCATCCCCCCACTTGAGGACATTCCTCTTACTAACCAATAGGGTGAAGCACCCCAAATCTCTCTTCATTCCTTGACCAATATTACCTCCCCTTAGACATTAAAGTTGGTTGGATATATCAAGAATTGGAAGGTTGTCGTCTTAATCAACAATGGTAGCACCCATAATTTTATTCATCATTGCATTGAACAATAAATGCATTACTATATCCATGCTATCAAGAACTTTCAAATTATGATTTCCAATGGGGGAACTATGGAATGTGGTGGTCGGTGTGAAAATATGAAACTTCAAATGGGAAATTTTTCCTTGAAAACTCACATGTTCCACATTGAAATGCATCTTTTTTATATTGTCTTGGGTGTTGAATGGCTAAGAAAATTAGGCCCCATCACCATGAATTTCCTGGAGTTATACATGAGTTTATAGAAGGATGTGCATTCCTACACTGTCAAAGGTGATCTAGGTGGATACTGGTGGCCACCCACATGTTCCACTAATTCAGAATGGTTCCAAAAGATAATGTTCAATAAAGAAATACCTCTCAATTAAAAAGGATATATTTTCCTTACATCAAAGGGATCTTAGAGAAACTAGATAGAATCTTAAAGAAAGGTAACATTAAAGGCATGGTGGACTCCACCAAAGACCCTATCGAGCCAAACATGTATAAAGGTGTCTACTCTAGACCATGCTCTCGTGGTAAATTCTATATAGGAGAAACAGAAAGATCCATGAATATTAGACTCAAGGAAGACAACACTGTTCTAAAATGGAATGGGATTCACAAATATGCCTTAGCATAACACTCTTCAAAAACCATCCACCTAGTTTGTTTGCAAGACGCCAAAATCATGGCCAAGGTTGATCACTATGGAAAAAGAAAAATCATGGAAGCCCTTGAAATAGAACTTCATCCAAATAAAATCAATAGGGATGAAGGTTGGAAACTTAATGAGAACTGGAAACCTCTAATTCACCTACTTAAAAATAATTAAAACTCTAATTTAGAGCCGACCCAATGATTTCATAGGATATTGGAGTCTTTAAAGTATTTGTACAATAAGAATCATCAACTATCTTGTAAGGATATTAAAAACCTTGCAATTTGATCTCTTGATGATGATCCTAATTGGGATGGAAACACATTGAGATTTCAACAAAAAAAATTCAGATACCTCGCTCATCAAAGTTTTTCTACAATTTTTCAGGTCCCAAACTTCTGGGTCCGTTTTGAGGCCCTAAATGACATTTTTTTGGCACAACAACGCCTTGAGCATAGTTAAAGGAAAATGTTAGGTAGAAGGTAATGTGTACTTCTCAGATAGAACTTTCTAACGGGTTACTGAGCGCCCCAAATGGAGATCGTATGCAAAAGTTGCACCCCCAGAAAGTTGACGTATCAACTAACCACATCGGGCCCACAAACCTTTTGACGTTTCATTTTCTGGGGTTAGGGTTTTGGATGTTTATGGTTTTTCCCATTGATTCTTTATGTTAAAAGACCTCTTCGTCCTCTTTTTGATCATCTTCATACAAATGAGTGTAGCTGACACATCTCTCTCTTTAGGGATAATCTACCACCATTATAGATAGCTTGTGTTCTTCACATTTACAGTCGTTTTTATTCCAGACAGTCATTAATATAATTTGAGTTTAACTATATTAATATGTTTCTTGCAATATCTCTATATGTTTCCTTGTTATATCTATGCTTTCATGTCATTCTCAATAAAATCCGAACTAGTGATATCAGAGCAATCTGCTCTTTTTTTTTTCTCTATGCATGTCCCCGATGAGGTCAGGCTATCGAGAGTTGGGTCTCAAAATGGTTGAGGTTGGGGAAGAAAACTCTCGTCGGCCCAAGTAGCTTCCCATGGCTGAAGAAAAGAGAGATGGTGGAGCAGGAGATCCTATCAAAATATTTCTTGAGGAATCCCTCATGCAACAGAGGAACGAGGTGATGGATAATTTCACCCAGATCCTTCGATGATTACCAAAAACGACGGAGGAACCTAAAACCAACAATCACTTCAGAGGTGCGACTTCATTTAAAGTACATGTTAAATTTGATATTATTTTATTTGAAGGCTAGATAGACACTGGCACTTTAGAAAACTGGTTAAGTCTTCTAGAGGGTTATTTCTCTGTCCAATTTTTTTTCAATAGTGAAAAAATTACCTTCGTGCTCCCTAAAGCTCTTCCCCATGTTAGATATTAGTGAGAGACTTACCGTGAGCAACATGTTGAAGATGAGTCTAAAATTTTTGGGCCAGGACCCACTTGGGAAGCCTTTGTCTATGCCCTCAAGGAGAAATACTACCATGTTGGAAACTATGATGACTAGTACACGAGATGGACAACTTTGCGTTAGGAGAGAGACTAGATGGTGCCAGAGTACACCAACATCTTCCATACCTTGTGAAAAAAGTTGGGTATTAAATACTCCGAGTGGCACCTGGCCATGAAGTACCGCAATGGATTATATAAGTAAATCTAAACATACATGGAGTTCCTGGACATCTCCTCACTAGGAGCCCCTTATCGATATGATGTCAAGATGGAGCAAAAGTTTGGGCAAAAGAATAAGCATAATTTCATTCTGCAAACCCATCGCAGCATAAGCACGGTAAAGGTGGCCCTAACTCCTAGAGCAAAGGATGAAGCAAGGATGGCCATCCCTAGGATAACCATTCCAAGACACAGGTAAAGATGGGTAATGGGAAATCGAATAAGGACATTGGAAAGTGGTGCAAGTTCCATAAAATCCCTTAGCACAACGCTGATCAATTTCACTCCAAACAATCATTGTTGGCTGAGATGAAAGCCTCAAAGTCAAACGAGTCAAACTTTGATTCTGAATTGGATAAGGAAAAAAAAACATTTCATTGACGTAGAACCCGATGTCACCATCGCTACCATGAAATTCCAACTAGAGGAACCAGAGGAGCTTGAAGAAGGGGAGCGCTTATTCCACTCGCAGATGTGGGTGAAGGGGACCTCCCTCCATTTCATTGTTTACAATGATAGCTAGAAGAACCTAATCTCAACAAAGGTTTTCAAAAGGTTGAACCTAACAATGACGCTATATCCTCAACCATACACTATCAGTTGACTCAACCAGGGATGAGACATCTGTGTCACCTAGCAATGTTGCTTCCACTATAGAATAAAACCCTTAAAAGATGAGGTATTGTGTGACGTTTACCCCCTTTAAGTTTGTGATGTTATTATAGGACAACCATATATGTGGAAGCATCATGTTGTTTATGAATTTAGGCCCTGTAGTTTCTCTATTACTTTGGGAGGTGAACTCTACAAGGTACCAGAGGCAGTACCAATTACTGCGGTCTCTTTAATCTCCGCGAAGTAGTGCAGAAAGGTGGTCTCTTAGACAAGGAGATTTATCCTCTTTATAGTCTGGTCAGAAAGTGAACGAAGGTCACTACAAATACCAAAACCTCTACATGAGGTATCTCTACACAACAATAACAGGTAGACAAGGTAGTAGAAGAGCACATAGATATTTTTTCCTTTCCTATTGGGGTGCCTTTTCAATGTCAGGTAAAGCACTCAATTGATTTGATACCCAATGGTCCTCTACCTAATGACCATGTATATAGAAGTTATGTTATGGAGAATGAAGAAATCGAATTCCAGATCCGAGAGATAATTATGAAGGGAGACATTGGACCAAGCTCCTCACCTTGCAGGAGCCCAATTGTTCTAGTACAAAAGAAGGATGGGACATGGTGACTTTGTATTGATTACAGAGACCTGAACACGATCACAATAAAGAAATGGTACCCCATCCCTCAGATTAATGATATTCTCCACCAGCTCAAGGGTGCCAAAATTGATCTGAAGTCAGGCTACTACCAGGTTTCGATTGAGAATAATGATGTATGAAAGACAACCTTCAATTCTAAAGAAGGTTGCTTCGAATGACTGGTCATGCCTTTCGTCTTGAATAATGATTCGGTCACATTCATGCATATGATGGTTGATATATTGAGGCCATTCACAAAATCCTTTTTGGTCATATATCTGGGTGACATCCTCATCTTTAGAAAAACTTGGGAGGAATATTTGAATCACATTCAACAACTCTTGGGCACCCTACGACAACACAAGTTATATGCCAATTTGGAGAAGTGTTCCTTCAACATGTAGAGGATCCAATATCTGGGATACATTGTGGATGAGTAGGGTGTGCATGTGGATCCATCCAAGATCCAAGTCATGCACGATTGGCCAGCCCTAAAGACAATGACTGAGCTCCACAACTTCTTAGGCCTTGCCAACTTCTACCGCAAGTTTGTGTTTGGGACGCGTCACAATAAAAAGAAGTCGAGGATTTGAAATTCATCCTCTGCTCAACACCAATCCTTATTCCGTCAGACCTACAACAACCATTTGAGATTGATATTGATGCTTTAGATTATGCTATCAATGCAGTCCTCACTCAACATGGGCATCGAGTGTCCTATCACAGTGAAACACTCTTTGATGTTGTTCGTAGATACCCCACCTACGAAAAATATATGCACTCCATTGTGTAGGCATTTTGACAGTGGAAGCATTACATTTTGGGAAAGGAAATGATCATACACACTTAACACATGCCTCTAGAATTCATGCAGACACAAGGAAAGTTACAAAATGACCGCCATTAAAAGTGGTCCACGTACTTACAACAATTCTTCTTGAACATCAATTACAAGAAGGGAAACACCAACCATGTCACATATTGCCTCAGTCAACCCCCAGTTGTGGCACTAACCAAATTTCTTAACTCATGTGGGCATGGCGCATGAGACCTTCGGGTGGCCACAATTATATAACAATGCTGCTACCGATTAGACATTGAGTGCAGGCAAACCGGTTACAGAATTTCGTCTCCAGAATAGACTATTATGCCATCTAAGCCATCTTTGTGTTCCTTCAAGTGAGTGTTCAAAGCTAATTTGGGAAGCTCATTATAGTCGGCCAGCGATACACTTTGGTGTCGATAAAAAAGTCGCAGTACTGCAAAATAATTTTGATTGGCTGAATCTTTGACAAGATGTATGCAAGTAAATCAGATCCTACATTGCCTATGCCATTTCCAAACTCGCCATCAAGAAACATGGGCTATACACCCTTTTTCCTACTCTTGATAAGCCTTGGGAGTCCATCTCCATGGATTACATGTTCAATCTACCTTCAACCAAGCATGGGAATGACTATGCCTTCATGGTTGTTGATCGATTCTCTAAGATGACAGTTTTGGCACCCTAGAAGAATAGTATCACAATAGAGGCCACTGCTAAGTACTTATTTGAACGTGTTTGGGTTCATTTTGGGCTCCCACAAACTATTGTTTCAGATCAAGATAATAGTTTCTTGAGTACTTTTTAGTCCAGCGTATGGTCGATGATGGACACCAAGAAGGGAAGATGATGGAAAAATAGGGGTAGTCAATAGGATGATTGTTCATATCCCAATGATGTATAGTTCCAAGCATCCATGCACATGGGATGAGAGCCTTCCTTATGTGCAACATATCTACAATAGAGCCCTCCACAACTCTATTGGCCACAACCATTTTCAAGTATGCTTGGGGCTCCAACCATTGGCCCCCTTTCACATAACTCTTCCCATTACAACTACACATGAAGAGGCCTCCCATGCTCAGACCGAGGTTGATCGAGTAGCCAAATTTTTTGAATGAATCAAGCACATCCAATAACAAGTTCGTGATATTTTGCAGAAATCCAACTCCAAGTACAAGAAATGCCATGATCAACATTAGGTACCACACAAGTTTCAGGTGGGAGATAAGGCATGGTTTCATTTGTAGAAAAAGTGCCTCACAAGACCCCATCGAAAGATTTTCCCAATCCATTATGAGACTTACACCATCACCACTGATGTGGGTGAGAATGCYTTTGAATTAAGTATTCCCCATTTCCTTGGCTTGCACCCCATATTTAATGTGGAACTACTTCGACCATATTTTCCACATGTCCTGGACACTTTGGATGTGGCCGAGCGCTTGGCCCCTGCAAAAATCAATCCTGACTTCATTGAAAAAACAATAGTTGATAGGATCATGGAAACTAAGACGAAGCGAGTCTGCTAGAAGAACATCCAACTCTATCAGGTCATCAAGTTAGGGCAACTTCTTCACCAGGGCAAGTGGCTCGCAAGGAGTAAGATTCAACATAAGTTTCCCCATCTGATGGAGGAACTTGATGCAATGGGGACCATTGCTTCCTAAGGGGGGAAGGAATGATCTAGGTGGATACCGGTGGCTGTTACACACCTATTTGTCGCACTACCAAGTGTCACACTTAAGCATCACAATTTCATCACCATGTGGGAGATTGTCATAATCCATAGACATGTTGGAAGGGAAACCTATCATTTGGAGGTCGAAATAATATCTTTCACCTTGAGATTTTGGCCTTTTTTTAGTATCATCACTCCCTTGCCATATGAAGAGGAGGATGAACTCTTGTCATCACTCCTTGCTTAGTTCTAGGGGAGTGATACTATCACTTTGTGCTCAGTTCTAGGGGCGATGAAGTGGTTGCAACCATTATGAATTATTTTGAGAGGTTGTTTCCGAAAGATTTCAGTTGGTTAGAGGTTGATTCGAGATACCCTCTATCCAAGGCAAGGTCAATCTTGTCTGTTCAACTAAACCCTTATTTGATCCTATCCTCTCCTCAAAATTATCCTATGGTTGTTATCCCTCAACTCCTATATAATGAAGGCCATTCTTGTGTGAAAAGGGGGAGAACTTTAGAGTATCATACTACTGATCTTGTGACACTCAAAGGGCTGGAAAGGAAATATTGGAGGAGTTTCTACAACATCGAAATCAAGGTTGTAAATACTTCATTACTTATTTCTTTCCATATTATATAACTTGGCCTATTCCCGTCATGCTTATGTTGTTCATCGTAAGCATGTCTATTTTTTCCTAATTCGTTATAGATAGATCTATTTTGCTAAAAAAAATATTGTGGAAGAAATAAGTATTGTTTTGTTCCTTGCAGGATTTCTCTTGCACCAAGAGCTTGGGAATTAAGATCAAGGGCCAGAGAAGCGAGGACAACCGATAGAAAGGAGGTATGTCATCTATCTCATTCTTTCATCTTCCCTTCTTGTTTTTTATGTGGGCATATAATAAATTTAAGGGGAAAGTAGGGAACCATTTGTTACCTTATGTCTTGGATCAAAGGAGTCTTGATCCAAGGGGGTTTTCACCTATCTGCAGGGTAAATTTTTCCACAACAGTGGCCACTCACTTGTTCCACTAATTCAGAATGGTTCCACATCTTGGCAGTTTTTCTATACTTTTTTGGGTCCCAAACTTCTAGGGCGGTTTTGAGGCCCTAAATGACATTTTTTTTGGTGCGACAACACCTCACATGCGTAAAATAAAAATGCACGTCCAAACAAAATGTGTACTTCTCAACTAGACATTTTCGACAAGTTACTGAGTGCCCCAAATGAAGATCGTATGAAAAAGTTGGGCCCCCGGGAATTTGACGTATCAACTAACCACATCGGGGCCCACAAACGTTTTGGCGTTTCATCTTATGGGGTTATGATTTTGGATGTTTATGGTTTTTCCCATTGATGATTTATGTTTAAATACATTTTTAGCCTCTTTTTAATCATCTTATTGCGAATGAGCATAGCCGATACATCTCTCTCTTCAGGGATAAGCTACCACCATTTTTTTTTTAACTGTAATGGGTATGGAATTTATTTATCTGAAGTGATAATGGGTCTTTGCCAAAGCGACCCCTATTACAATGCAATTTTCTAACTGCTGCTGCTTTTGATCTACAACATTCTCAGGGAATTTGAACAAAACTTTCATTGTTTACAATTAGAAGTCCTTTCATGAGTGTGTTGCCTTTGTTCGCCATCTGATCAGCTTCACTGTTTTACTTTCTAAGAATATGATAAAACTTGCAAGAGTTG
>SNQJ01S0010721.1:28988-50134 GCA_010110895.2 Picea sitchensis | reverse complement strand
GGGTTCACAAAGTGCTTCGCTCTGTGATGATCATCGAATTCCAGATAGAAGAATGAGTTCCACAGCAGGTGGCACAACTGGAAGGAGTGATCCAACAACTTCAACAGTGCATCATAGACCTCGAACTTAGCACTGTGCCTGAGACACCTCAAGAAATAAGAGATCTAAGAGAGGCCACTGCCTGAAGTGCATTTGACCACTAAAATCCTTTTCCTTGGAATACAAGCAGCTGAGCTGCAAAAGCGCCCAAACATATGAAAACCTCACAGAGAATCCAAAATTACAGGCGTTAGAGTCGCAGCTCCAACACGCACAACAGCAGGCAGACACGTTAAAAGTGAAACTAAAGGCCTTGTCACCAGTTGAGAGAATGAAGAGGTTTCCAGAGCAACGCACGACCCAGCAACAAGTACACACACTCCAGAGTAAAATAATGGAAGTCTCTCAACGACTTCAACCAGTGCAAGAAAAGGCATGCCAATTATTCACTGAAATTGAAAGCCAAGGAGTAGAACTTGAACAGGTCACGAGTACAACAAAACAACGCCTCAAAGGACTAGTCAATGATGCACTTATTCAGTATTTCACTGAGAAAGAAGAAGTCGCACTGCAGCAGATTGAAGCATCTCGAGCCAAGCTCGAGGCGTTCGAAGCGGAATTGCTCAGACCAGAGTGACTCGGGACGAGTCACATGTGAGTGTTGGGGGCATGTTGGCCCTTGACCAAGTTTTGAGGAACACTTAGTCATATTTGACCATTTTTGGGACTTCGACAACCTGTCGAAGATGGAGTGCCAGACGAAGTAGAGATCATGGGATCTTGGCCCACTTTTAGGCCCCTTTTTGGGTTTTGGGACAATGTAATGGGAAAGGGATGTCGGCCCGTGGGTTTACCCACGCTTAGGCCCACTTTTGTATGTATAAATAGATGTTTAGGCGAAGCAAGTAGAAGACAATAGCCTATCTATGTGATGTAAGCTAAGTGCTAGTAGTGCTCTGTGCATGACTGTAGAAGTGTTACAGAGCTAAGTGCAAGTTATTATAGAGATTATAGAAGGCTTTGTGATACAACGCAAGGAAGAAGGATCTAGCGAGCTGCGCAGATCTTATGTCCTGTGCACAAAAGGGTTTTTGGTGATTGTGTGTTGTAACTGATTGAAGACATTAATAAAGAAGAAGAGTTGGTGGACATAGCCCCAGGGTGGGGGTGAACCACGTACATGCTATGTTGCTTTTCTTTGTGCAATGTATTGATGTGTTTCTATGTGGTGAATGTTATATAGATATGATGTTGCTTTGTGCCTAATCATGTGAATGAATGCTAGATCTGACCTATGTGGATGTGCTTAATGATTGAATCTTCTAGATCTAATGTGTTCCTTTTATGTTAAGTGTTATTAGATGATGGATCTGGTTGCATACTGCGATACTCTGTAATTAGGGTACGTCTGCATTGTTACTAAGAACTGAATATTGATGAAGATTAACTGCTAAGTGCTTTGTTAAGTGTTAGAATCACATATCTCTGTCCCAGCTAAGGTTGCATACATCTGAGTCCTGCAACCACCCCTGCCTCTACCTCGGGTGAGACTTCATCTGCTTTGCAGGTGTTTCCGAAAGGGTCGGTAGTTAGTGTTTTGTTGGTGTGTTGTTGTAGCATTGAACCCTGGGTCTTCCCTTGTGCCAACAACCACCTAATGTGTCCCCGCATCACCATAATTTTACTGAAAAGAATGAAACAAAAAATATAGTACATGGGCTATTAGTAGCTAGTGTCATCCATCCTAGTACCAACCTTTGTTCCTCCCTAATATTCATTGTTCTTAAAAATAAAGGCACTTGGCGAATGTGTCATAACTTTCAATCTCTTATCAACTTGACCATCAAAGATAAATTTCTTATTCTGATCATTGATGATCTATTAAATGAGCTACATGCTGCTAAGTTCTTCACCAAACTTGATCTCCACTATGATTATCACCATTTTTTTTATGAATGGAGAGTATATTCCTAAAAATTTGCTTCACACTCATGATGATCATTACAAGTTTTTGGTGATACATTTTGGTATTTACAATGCCCCTTCCACTTTTCAGAGCCTCATGAACAAAATATTTCAACCCCTTTTACAAGATTTAAATATGGTCTTCTTTGATGACATCTTGGTCCACAAAAAAACTTGGGTGGCACATGTGAATCAGATCTTACAACTCCTCCATCATCACTAAATATTTCTCAAATGTTCTACATGTGTTTTTGGTATCTTGGAAGTGGAATATTTGGGACACATTGCGAGTGGGGATGGTGTGCCTGTTGATTCTAATAAAATCAAGGCAATGAAACACTACCCTCACCCCAAGACCCTCAAAAGTTTGCATGGATTTCTTGGTCTTATAGGTTTCTACAAAATATTTGTGTTGGACTATGGTAAGATTCTATCTCCCCTTAACACCTTGCTAAAAAAGAATGCTTTTAGTTGGAATGAGGTTGAACAAGCTTTCTAGGATTTAAAATATGTAGCGTACTACCCCAATACTAGTGATGCCCAAATTCACAAAGTCTTTTGTCTTGAAATGTGGTGAATCTAGCAAAGGAATTGGGGCAGTGTTGCTGCAAGAGGGAGACTCACTGGACTTCATTAGTGAGAAATTATGTGATAGAAACTTGGACAAATCCACCTACAAAAAGGAAACATTGGCTATAATTTATTCATGTAGTTGATATTGAGCATCCTTTACGAAAAAGGAAATGTTGGATATTCTTCATGTAGTTCATCTGTGGCATCCTTACTTGATGGGGCATTGTTTTCATATTAAATATACTATCACAACTTGAAATGCTTCTTGGAATAGAGGTTGTCCTCCCCAGAGTAGAAAAAGTGAGTCACTAAAATGTTAGGCTATGACTACAATATTATCTACATGAAGGGAAGGGAGAACGTGGTGGTTGATTCTCTATCTAGGAAGAAGGAAGAGGAAGGCTCACTATTTTCCATATCTTTCTGAGTGGGAGATTGGTTGTAGGAGGTACATCAAGGATGGTCAATGGATGTCGAGATCAAACACATGATCTATTAGTGACATTCCAACCCACATGCACATATGTGATACACTTGGCATAATGATGAGATCCACTATAAAGGGTATATTTTTTGGTCTAGGATTCAACATTAAAATCCAAAATGTTATATGAAATACACTCCTTCCCATAGTGGATCATTTCAAGTTTCAAAAAACATATGGATGGATTAAACATTTATTCTTTTGGGAAGCCACAAAGACACACATCCACACATTTGTGGCTGATTTTTACAAATGACAACAAATCCAAGGGGGAAATGATAAATCCTCCAATATCATTATGATTGTTCCCCATTCTAGCCACCATGTGGACTGTCATTTCTATGGTAGCCACCATGTGGACTGTCATTTCTATGGATTTCATATTGTGGGTTTACTAAAATTAGGAAACAAATTAGTGAACATGGTAGTTTTTTATCACCTTTACATATATGCTCACTTATGTGCCTTACAACACCCATTCAAGGCCTCCATAGTAGTACAAGTATTCATGGACAATATTTTTCAACTCCATGGCATGCCTAAATCAATTGTGATTGATCATGACCCCACCTTCACTAGAGATTTATATCAAGGGTTGTTTCAACTTCAAGGTACCCAAATGAATCTCAACACAATGTATCACCCCTAAACATATGGCCAAACAAAATCAATCAAGAATTGTTCTGAAGCTTATTTACATTGTTTTTCCTTAAGTTGGCAATCCCAATGGGTCTAGTGGTTACCCCTTGTTATATTTTGGGTAACTCAAAAAGTATTTACACCATGTTTGGGGGTGCTTCATGAGATTTTAGATACATGGTGTATGTTCATCCCCTGGATGGTTTGATATGGAGTGTAGCATGAGTGATGGTATGTGATGGATATTCATAGTTTAGATAGATTTATCAATGGATGCTTGACCTATATTGATTGCAAGCTTTGTGTTATTCTCTTGGGTGTTGGATATATCTTAGAAGTTTGGTAGATGCCCTTCATTGAGGCTTCATGGAGGAGCCATTAATTGAGAGAGATCCCCAAAGGGGATGTGGATGATTGTGCACCATGGAGGTGGGATTCAAGCCCTAGTTTACATGTGGAAAATTAGTTTCCTATTCAAAGGTTTGGATATGGCTTGAGGATGCCCCATTGTTATAACAAGGGGTAGTTGACATAGTGAAGTACACCAATTTAAAGGATAGATGGAGATTGTGGAGGCTCATGATGGTGTGGTGTGTACATGCCTTGCGTAGCTAAATCACCTTGGAGTCATTATTGTGCATAAAAACACCATTTGATTATGACACTTGTGCTTTAGATTGGACATCTCACTTGTGTGGCCTACAAGGGATCATGTAGGTTGCTTGTAAGGGATTAGGCCCACATAGTATTGTTGGCCTCCCTTACCTCTTATATAAATATATGAAGGAGAGAATTTAAACAACATATTCATTCACTCACTTGTAGTCACTCTTATGATGAGATGCCACTAAGAGAAGAGAGTGTGACCTCTCTCTCTCTCTCTCTCTCTCTCTCTCTCTCTCTCTCTCTCTGTTGAGATGCTAGGGTTTCTTGGTCTTCTTGGAGTTCCAGGGTTAGGGTTTATCCCTTGGAGATTGGAGAATAAGGTTTTGAGAGAAATCCCTTGGGTGGATTTGTGAAGAAGAAGAGAAGATGAGAATGTATTGCCTTGGAGGTTGTGTTGAAGAGATTATTGCACTATGATATTCTTGTTGAGGTAGGTTTTGTTGAGTTACCCTAGCTATGGATATTTGGATACTTGGATTTTTTGTACTAACCTTAAGAAAATGTTATGATATGTACTTGTACTTCATCTTGAGCTTATATATGCAGTTTATAGCTATCCACATATTGTGTCATTTTCAGATTTGAATTTTAGTTATATATGTTCTTTATGATTTGATACTCATAGTCATTTTGTTGAGAAATGTAGCTCAAGAAGGAACTTATTGCATAGGTTTTAGTGTGAATGTGTAGGAAGTGGTACGGGACATTACTTTGGTGACCACCTTGAAAATGTGGTCACTAATTCCATTTGTAATTTCACTTGAAGAATAAAAGAAAAAGTTAAAGTCTTATGTTTGAAGTCGACTTAGTCATAGGAATATAAATGAAATGTTCTAAAATTTCTAGAACATTAGTGACTTAGATTAGGATTTAATCTTAGTCATACATCTCATGATTGAGACAAGTGGAATCTAGAATTGAAGAGATTAGTTATTTCTTCCAAATCATAAAGAGGACAAGATAGGAGAGGTCGATCTCATATATGAGAGGAGAGAAAGAGATTTGAAGGAAGGAAGAATGCATTCAATGAGAAGAAGGGCATATTTCTAAAGTGAGTAGCAAGATACCAACATGTTGTACCATTGTTGTAGCCACCTTTTTTTTATGCAAATTCTATACACCTTTAGATCTAGCCATACCTTGTATTTTTGGAGTGTGCTTTGGTGTTGAGAGGGGAGAAAGATTAGTTTGTTGTCCAAGAAAGGGAAAAACAGAGAAAGTCCTATTGTTGTAGATATACCCTCTTTTACACAAGACACAAACTACTTTTTGAGGTGATTTTACTGACCATATAGCTATTGGATCAAGTAGGATGCAAAGGTCACCTTGTAATATTTGATCAAAGGAATTAAAATATTATTAGAAAGAGAAATCCATGTGTTTTTGTTTTATTCCTTCTACTGTTCATTTTTCAGTTGTTGTGTGATTGATGCAGTGTTCAGAAATTTAATTTTTTGCCTTCAAATAAATTATGTTTTAAGTTATTTAATGAGAGAACATTAAGACAATAGTCACCTAATATTGAAAAAATTATATGGTATCAGAGCTATTTGTATTATTTAATTTCTCAAGGGTTTACAACAATAAATCAACTACTAAAAATAAGGACTAGTAGTTAGAGGGTTTCGATATTCCTTTTAAAGAAAAAATTTCAGATCCAGGAGTTTACGCATTAGATCTCACATATGGCCTAAGCTAGCCTCATATTCAAGGATATAATAGATGGAGCCTCAAATTTATTGTCATGGAAAGTGAGGGTTACACTCTTCTTAGAAGAGAATGATCTTTTGGATATTTTCAAAGATGTTGTTCCTTAACCTATATATCCAAAAAAGTTCACAAGAAGAAGGAAGTGAAGGCCAAGCGTATGACCATGGATGCCATAAAGGATCAATTGATCCCTCATATATATGAGAAGAAAAATACAAAGGATATGTTCGATGCCCTGGTTGGCCTCTACAAGAGTGAGAATATAAACAAAAAGATGATATTGTGAAACAAAGTTAGATCCATAGAGATGATCATATCATATTCAATCATTGGTTACCTTATGAAGGTAATGCAGTTTCATAATAAACTTGCAACAGTTGGGGAGAAAATTGTAGATGCAGAACTAGTGAACATGGCACTGAATGGATTCCCAACTTCATGGGAGCCATTTTTCAAAGGTATTTGTGCTCGTGAGAACCTTCCTAACTTTGAAAGGTTGTGGGATGATTGTATCTAGGAGGATATTCAGATGTAATCAAAGGATAGCAAGAAGGGTGATGAGGAGAACCTAGCCCTATTTGATTAGAAAAATGAGGGCATAAGTAAAAGACCCAACAAGGGTAAGGGAAAGAGTGAGGAGTCATCCTCATAGCCATGAAAGAAGGACTTGAGTAAAATAAAGTACTTCATTTGTCATAAGCACGATCATTGTGCATCACAATGTCTAGATAATACGAAGGGTAAAGGGAATCAACAACAAAATTAGGTAGCAACCTTTGTAGAGACTCAGATGAATGACTTTGTTGCCAAGTTGTTACAGAAATATTCCCCTATAGACATGTGAACTTTCCCTTGGATTACTAACCCCTATACCAATACATAAACAATCATTTGGAGACTACCATTCCTATAAACTTATTTTTCTTATCGAAAAAGAGAGGAGAAGGTGAAGTGTGATGTACTTTGCTTATGACGTTCATCCTAGTTTCTCCTATTCACAAGATTGATCCAACTTTTAGCACAAATCAACTCTTGCAATGAACAACAAGAAACAAGTGACTTCCTTCTACTCTAATGGAGTAGAAAAATCAAATCCATCTTATGCAAATCAAATTAAACATATAAAAGAACATGAAATCACATACTTGAAGGAAATAGGACAAGTATATTAAATGAGAACTAAGAAAACTTACAAACCACGAATGATGTCAGCTGCAACTCCTCCAAGATCTCCTCGTCCAGCCCTTGCATGAATCCCATGATCATAAACATGATATCTCCAATATTCCTCTTTTCACCATGGAAAGCCCTTATTATATAGGATTTTGAGGCTTAACCACCAAGGAGAAGATCGCTCACTAGATCCACTAAAATGAGATCTCCAAGATTTTTAGGGAGAAAATATCTCTCACGGATTTTAAGGAGGAAATATATCTTAAGGATTTTAAGGAGGAAATATCTCTCAAGATCCACCAAATTAGGATTTTGGTTTGAGAAAATATCTCAACCATCCATGAGATTCTCAATCTCTATTTGATATTAGGAAACTAAATGTGAGGTGGATTATCACACTAAATTAATTTCCTTTTTATGAATATTAATAAATAGTTCATGTGCACATAGTATTTTGACCTTCATATAATATATTTCTCCTCCTCATTGACTAGGGATTATGACATATGTTATTTTATGGTGTCAAGGTGTATGCGACACTTAGCAAGGTGCATATGAAACTTTTACGAAACTTGCGACACTTAGGGTGAGGTACTTAAGTGTGGAATTTTGGTGTGTAATAGATGCCCCCTAAAGTGTGAAGTCATAAGAGAAACTGTTGGCCGAAACACTTTACAAATTCTTCAATGAAAGGGTGTGGAGTTGGAGAACCTGGCAAAAGCTGCGAACAACCATAAAAAAATATTAATATATGTTCCATTTCTGAGGTAGGCATACCTATGATTGGAACACTATATGACTCAAAGCAAGACCGCCAACCAATACACTGCGGATCCATGAAAAATACTGACTAAGGATATGACCACCAGAGATACAATGTGGATCCATACCTCCATGACATGAACTAATCGTAGCCACAAAAAATACACAGTGGATCTACGAGATGATAAAACATACCACAGATCAATACAAAGTGGATCTATGTGACAATATATATATCAACATGCTCAAATGATCTCCTTCGTAGCCTGGGAAAAGAAGATAATAGAGTGAACACTCAACCCAGGGTCTTCATCCCAATCCCAATGTGGTACGAATCTAGCCATGTGAATAGATGATTTGATGTTGAACATGGTAGAAACCACTTGATTACCGATCATTGAGTTAAACCATTAATAAGTGCAAGGGAAATCACCAATGATGTCAATGACTCCCAAGGTACCCTAGTACAAACCATCGAATGTGAATAAATGAGTTGAGGTCAAACATTCATGGAATCATCCGATCAAAGGTCAATTATGTAAACCTATTGTCGAAAGCGAGGAGGCCTACCATTGAGGTATGCAGGTCCCAGGGTACTAATTGGTTTCTAAGTCTAATTACTGGATAATGTTTTGAATTTGATAGGAAAAGACTCATCAAAGGAGGGCCTTGATGTATCCCCCATCATCGACATGAAACTGACATAGGAAAGTGATGTAAGATGGTCGATCGAATGAATATGGGCTGACACAAGAAATGGAATCTGATAATATTGTAGATGGATGGTTTGAAGTGAAACTTCCCTTGAACATGATGAGGCACGACAACTAAGTTGGAAGCATTTACTCGATGAGTACCAAGAATGTAATGTGATGGAAATAAGATCACTCTTTGATTGGACGAAAAAGTATGTCGACACATCGAATTGGTATTACTTAGAAACAAGTGGATTACCCAACTATAAGACGAGACGCAAACATGTGCCATGTTCGAGGGCGACAATAGTTGTCATAAAGGATTCCCAAAAACTTGACCCACTTCCTTCAACTTTTCCCCCACCTAGATATATGAGTGCCTCTTTTTTATTTAATGAGCTCCAGGAGGGTAACATATGCTCGATGTAACTCACCTTCGATAAGTTCCTCTTCCTTTATTTAACGAACTGGAAGAAGTAAGGGTTTGTTCCCATATGGGTCCTTCAATGTGTAGTTTAGTGAGTCCAGAGAAGGAAAAATTGGGGGTTTTTCATGTTTAGAGAGTCTGAAAAGAACTTAAAGGTGACTCCATGGATAACTTTTTCATAAATTTAGTCTCCCAAGCCCGAAAAAAGTGTAAAAAAAAACAGGGGAGAATTATTCTAATCATGCTTGATTAGAGTGTTCCTTTTGCATAATTAGTCTCACGATGTTGAAAAGAGATAAACTACCACTCGAAAGATTCCCTTTCTAACCTTTTAATGAGTGTGAAAGGAAGCACGATCATTTGACAATCTTTTCATGTTTAGAGAGTCTGAAAAGAGCTTAAAGGAGACTCCAAAGAGTTCATTTTTCATATAGCTTTTACGAATATGAAAAAGAGATAAAAGTGTACTTGGTAACCTATTCTCACGTATTTATGAGCACAAGAAATAACAAAGACTAAGCTCGGTAACTTATTCTGATGTATTTACGAGCACGAGAAAGAACAAAGACTAAGATCATTCTAGAAAAAGACTACTACGTTAAGATGGAAATGACCTTCGAACGAGGATCACTCCTAGCAGCATGTCTCTCTAGAGGTAGTTTCCCCCCAGCTTCTTTGGCAGAAGTTAGCGGTTTTTCTCCAGCATGATGTCCAGAGGCTGGAGACCTACCCCCCAAGCGTAGTTTCCTCCGACAATACTTCTTCTTTCCTCGTTTAGGTTTCTGGTTACTAATGGAAACATTTTCACTAGGCAGAGGAAAAGAAGGTTCAAGTACTCAATCCAGAGTGGGAATCAATTGTAATGGAGAGGGGTCTGTTTCTTTTTTTAATGAGCTTGATAGAGACAATGAACTATGCTCGTCGAGACCATGTACTACCAAAGGATGAGATGAATCAAAGGATTATCGTACCTGAGTTGAAAATATGTTTAAGGTGGCAACCTGTGTGGTGGGAGGAGTGGGAAAAGGAAAAACCCCCACATGTGAGGAATCCTTGAGAAGACCTACACCTACACTCTCAAAACTAGTCTGTCCTAGAAAAGGGACATTATTCACTACAACATTGTTGAGATTTGGAGTTGTATACTCAAGTTGGTCAACAGTGATAATATTTCCTTGATGGGGACATTGCAAGATATGAAACATCGAATATGCGGCGACAGTCATTGCATAAAACTAACTACGACAAAGTAAAAAATTATAGTCCAAGGGCATGTCGACTACTTCGATATCGATCAAAACAGTCTTACCTTTTAGCGTTACAATGAAAGAGTGAAAGATTATGTGAGGTTGGAAACCATGTCCATCAAACGCTTTCAGGGTGGTAGGGGATGAGGTAAGTGTAGGAGAAACAAGAGCTCTCCAACAAGGAAAAGATATAACACAAGTCGAGGCTCGCTCATCCAAAATATTACGATGGATGTTCTTTCCACCAACCTACTGGAACACATATGTATTTCTAAACTTTAGAATTTGAATAGATTTCATTCTCGTTTAAATAAAAACAATGCACGCTTGATTCTCACCGTTGATGAAGTCTTCCATTCAATCAAATGATCCTAATCTCTTAGAAGTTATGGAGCCGCCTACTCTTTAAAGAGTCAAATCACTAAAGATTAATTTAGAGTTTCGAGTTTCAGAGTTTCATACTTCAGGCGTTTTAACATGCCTCACCTTTGAAATCCTGATACGCGAAAAGCGTTCGATCCTAGTCACCATATACACATATACCTCCCTAAACTTTAACACGTCACTGCGAGAAGCGGCCCTTCGGGAAATTGACAGAAGATCTAACTTGTAAATCTACGAAACGCGAAGTTCCGAAGTATTACACCTTGGTTAATTAAACTAATCTTAATTAAGGGTAATTAATAGCTTCGTACACTCAGAGTTCGGGTATTCATCATCCATCACATTCCAAATTCACGAAACCTGAACTCTCAAAATGTCTTAAGCATTAAACAAAGTTAATTAAAGATTAAAGACAATTAACAAGTAATTAATCACTTCGTAGTTTCGAACATCGGTAATCATATATCATGCTGTTATCGGATACCCCGAGGTCCGAAGGTCCGAAAAGAGTCGAGGTTAAACATTATTAATTAACATGTTAAACATCATTTATCTCATGTTAAGTTTTCATTGAATCATCGTTCGTATAAATTCAAATGTTCATCTATGCTTTTCCCGATCACGAACCACCAACTATTAATGGAATTAACAACCGATCTAGGGAAAACGATTTCAAATAATATCCCAGATCATAACCCAAATATTTTCATTAAGGGAAGTAAACACTTTGTCGGTGAAGGTATACATAAATTGATGCACTTAAGGTGAAGAAGATATTTCATTCTGAAGTTCATTCGCGTTTTTCACAGAGCAATTTTAGCGAGATAATAAGTTTTGTGCATTTTTTGTGACAGTTAACATAGTGCCGAGTTTTCTACTATCATGGCTCCACGAAAAATGGTTAAAGGGACTGGTGAGATCTAAATCCAAAACACAAATGTCCTCTTGGACACATCACCGAGAGTTGTGGAGACCATAAAAACCAGGACACAAGTATGAGATATCCTAAAATATGAACTGGAAAACTGTCCAGAAGAGTCAGATAATGAGGGGATCGAAACTTAGGAAGCGGAGCTCAAATATGTAGCTCAATCAGAGTTTCATAAGATAGCCACACGGCCAAGGCTCATGTCGTATAATGACATGATAGGTTGGGCCCTAGAGAACATTGACGTCGCGACCAGGACCATCTACAATTCACAGAAAGATGTTGTTGGATCTTTCCACCCATAACATATACAAGTGATGTACAAATTATCCCCAACATTCAAACATAGTTATAATACCACTTTCTTAAAGGATTTCGATAAAGAAGAGTGCCCGGAAGGTGTAAGGAATTAACCTGACTTGATCAAAGATTGGTGGGAATGCCCTAAGAAATTCAGAGAAGACACTCATGGCATATATGCCATTGCATCATTAGACTCTCATATGATGTATGTGGCCATGATGCTCTGTAGAATTTTTGGGAGGGAAAACTCTGCCCACTTCCTGTTATCATGGGTATTGATCATGCATGAAGTTGCAGAGGGTTTTTCATTCAATTGGGCCAAGATATTATCAGAAAGTTTGGCCAAGGAAATCATACCTTATGGATGTCTTTTGCTTTATGACACCTTTTCCTTTGATGAGATGGAGCTGGACTCCGACCAGTGCCGAACCAATACTTTATCATTCGAAGCTGCGGGAAGATAAAGCGAAAGATTTCTTTTATGAAATATGTAATTATGTGGTGGTGCTGATGCATGTTGCTATATATGGGTTCCCACCTCTTATGATCTTTGACAAAATAGTGAATAATCTGGAGAAGATAGAGGATTGGTATATTTAAGAGCATTTTTCTTATTGCAAGGTTTTTGGCCGTTCGGTTTCTCCACATGCCTTGCCAAAGTTTCTACCACACCAATTGGTGTGCTGTGAAGTAGCGCATCAGACTGTGCTTGGGGGAATCAACAAGGAACTGAAGGTAGTGCAGAAAAAGGTATGGCCCACTTTTCCATTGCAGATTGGCATGTTTTTGTTGTTAGATTTCGGCCATTCAAAAGTAGAGGCCACAACCCTGGAGGAAATCAAGATTGTCAATATAGAGTTCAAGAAATACGATCCTCAGAAGATTATGGGAAATCACATGGCCCTTTATAATTTGAAAATATACGAGCATGAAGATTCTCCCCAGGATGATATATTCCAAGGAGCAAGATCCTATCGGTTAGTTTTGAGCCAAGTCCAAGTTCTAGCTCCAGATAAGTTGGTCGAATTATATAATTTCCAAAGGCACCGAAGAAATCACCCTCCTAAAGTCTTGCAGGGAGAAACCCCGACACCTCCAGCTGCACAGAAAATTGAGGTCCAGAGCTTAGAAACAAGGAGCTCCAGTGGAAAAGATGCTCAAGAAAATTTGGAGGAGACTAAGGTTTCGACTCATAAAGGAGACACCACATTGACAAATCCACCAAGTGATCAAGCTAAAGCTCTGACTGAGGCCTTGATAAAAAAGGGAGAAGAAAATCCACTGTCCACACTAGGAAAATCATCTATCGACACAGTCAGGAAACAATCATCCACCGATATAGGCATCCCTATCCAATCTATCACACCCTTACAGTTCAATAGAGGGAACATGAGCGCCGAAGTAGTATTCATAGAAGATCTTACACCTATTTCAGTTGAAGAGATACCCCCTTCTGACTTCTTCTTCAGCAAGAAAAGTAGGGCTGTGGTAAAACAAGAAACACACCAAAAAGAGGGTGAAATTGTCAAGAGACACGGGGTGCTATTTGATGGACAGGCCTTAGAAGAGGTAGACTTCCTATAGAGGTGGCAGGCTCGCTGGGAGCTTTTGCAACAAAAAACTAGTATTCAGTTGGGAACCTAATATAACAATTGAAGAAGAAGGATATGGTGGTGATCCAATTGCAAAATCAAGTCAGGAATGTGGAAAAGAATGTCAGGAGTGAGATGAATAAGAGTCTTGAGCAGATTAGAACCCGTGACAGACAGGAAATTCGACAACTCAAATTCAATCTCGACGAAATGCATAAGAACACATAGTGGGCCTGTCAGGAGGGAGAGTTGGTAAACAACTACATGCCAAAATAAACCTAACTGAAAACACAACTGTAGATATGGAAGTTTTTCAAGATCAAGCACTAGAGGTGCACGAAAAACTAGAATCAACATAACAAAGCCTTTTTAATAAGGTTGAAGCCATCCAAAACCATTTTCGGTTGGTTGACCAATCTTTAAATGATTTTTTCTTAAAGGAGAGAGAGGCCATCGCTACTTGAGCTACTTTCTAGGAGGTAGTTGTGTCATCAGCAAGAGAAGAAGTAGCCATGGTCTCTAGATTGTATCTTTCAGAGCAAACTAGAGGCGATATAATACTGAAGACCTAGGAGGCTAACATAGCCAAAAGTAAAATATTATCTAAGGAAGTGAAGAAAGGTTGTGAAGAAGAATTTCATTCACTCAACAAAGAGTCATTAGGCCTCGACAAAGATAACATCTCTGAGGTCCTGGGGCAAGTTGACATAGCAAACAATCAACTTAATTTCAGGACAAACATGGAAGAGGCTCGGGCTGAAATCTTGCAGTTGAAACAAATTGATATTACCCAGATTCATAAATGGATAGTCGGTCCTAGCTTGCAACTATAGTCTACATATTCAGAAGAAAATAGAATGGAAGATAGGTTGCCTCACTTAGAAAATAAGATGTATACTTTTGAGGCGAACGACACAACTGAGCCTTCCATATTGGTGGTGCAGTTCGTAGGCAAATGTGTGCAATGTGTCGAGCAGGAGAAAGCCAACATGTCTGGGAACAAATGAAACGACGTGGGCATATCATGTACTCAGATCATGATTAGAGACCAGTTGTTTCTAAGCTGGAGAACAAGAAGGAGAAACGTCTCTGCCAATGTTGTTAAGGGACATGGGAGATGCAAGTGAAGCGTTTCAAATTTCACATATTGTAATATTTACTATTTTAGAAAATAAGAAGAATTCAAACCACTTAGGGTTGAGAATATTTTTTGTATAAATACATATTTCAAAGACTTAACAAAAGCTGCATCTTTCCATATTGTAACTAAGAAAACTCATCCTTTTGTGAGTATTAATACAATTGCAGACAAGGATTCCAAATTTTGTGCAGTTTGAGTTATGTGCTTCTTTGGTATTCCATATCTCTAGTTTTCTTTATGTTACTCCTTGGTATGTGAGTGTTTACAATTTAGTATAACATCTACTGTAATCACATTTTATCAGTTATTTGATAAGCAAGCAGTTTTTCCTCTGTATTCATTGTAAGTAAATACAAGACCTGCAAGCTACTTGGATCATTGTATCTTATATCCTTTCAAGGGTGCATTCTACATTTTATTCTACTGTGAACAAGGTAAGATTCATCTGTCATTGATGCCTCATTTTTTTGAACGGTTTTGTAATTTCCTCTCGCATCACTTGATTTTATTACTTGACTCAGATGATGAAACACGACATCTGTCCTATTCAGTTATTAATTTCATTTAAGGGTTAATTCTTATATAATTAACGGAAGAAAAAGCACCTTTAAAAACATTCCTTAATTTCTTGATGCCTTGACATTACTCTTTGAGCCTTAAGTGTAATCTCAGGAACACCATATTTTTGGCGTCATTGTCGAGGATGGAGAAACAAAGTTATTTTCCCTGGGAGAACGACATGGTAAGTTTCTCTCTTTGATAGTGAACAAAGATTGAATACATTTATAAGGCTAAATTTTATCTTTCACTTGGCGACTCCACTATAGATAAACTGGCATTCAGTAGAAAGAATACTAGGAAGAACCCAAACGATCAACAAACTACGCATGTATCCAATCTTGAAAAGCTATTAAAACCAAGGGGATGCCTCAAGCAGACTGCTGCATCCACAAGTAAGTTTTACCAACCCAAAACTGTGCAAACTAATGCTAAGGTCCCACTTGAACAATCAACCTCGCAAGAAGGTTATACACAAAGCCACTTTGGAGATACATCAACTGAGAAGCTCACAACTGAAACCTTAATCCCTGAGTTGGTTCTACCCGAGATTAAAGTCGAGATCGATTCAACATCCCCCTTGACTAGTAAAGGTAAAGGACCCCTTTCGATACCTGATTTTATTGATATTACGCTAGTCCCCGAAGTAAAGGTTTTATCTCCCGAAAACTCTGAGGACTATATCTCTTACCCTGATTCAACTCCTGTTGGTTCTCCTGTTTATATATCCTGTAAATTCGAAGAACCTAGTCCTCATTTCCCTTTTCCCCCCTTTTCATATTTTCTGTCTCCTAACGGTCATTTTCCATAACCTCCTTCACTTCATCCTGAGGTAGTAGAAAGGTCCGTAGCAGTTTACAAAAACCCTCTTTTACTCCTGAAGTTCATCTCCTCGACATCAAATGACTGTTGTGGGAGGAGGTGGTGCCAGAGGCTGTGCTGGAGGAGGAGGCGGTCAAGGAACACCACCTCTGCCCCCTAGGATTTTTTCCAAAGTGGTGGCCAGATACACTCCTTTAGTCCTTCCCCTTGTCCTTCATGATTTACTAGAAAATTATATGAAGAACTTATCGAAATTCACAGGAGAAGGAGATTTAACTGCCACAGAGCACATCAATTTTTTTGACCAATTCGCTAATATCCTCGGCATTGAGCATGAGGATGTTTATTCAAGACTTATGGTACAAAATTTTGAATGTCAGGTAAGACTTTGGTTTCGAGGGCTTCAGGTAGGTTCTATAGCATCTTATGACACGCTAGAAAACGCCTTTTTAGGGCAGTGGGGAGAGAAGAAAGATCACTTGTATTATCTGACGAAGTTTGGAGCTCTGAGGAAAAATACTTCTGATTCAGTCCTAGAATTCACCCAGAGGTTTAATAAACTCTATCATAAAATCCCAACAGAGGTCAAACCCTCTCAGTGCACAGCTAAGGTGACTTTCGCAGGGGCTTTCAAGCCCAACTTTGCCTTACTTTTGAGGGAGAGGAGATCAACTGATCTCACCATAATGTAAGACGACGCCATCGAAATTGAATTGAACATGATGGAATAAGGTAAAACAAAGGCGAAGGTCGAAATGGGAACCAAAGAAATCAGACGATTTAGGGAACAAGATGGAACTTACGAATCTGGGAAGTCTGCAGAGGACAAAATGGATGACATGGATAAAATAATTAAAGAATTATCAAACAAAATCTCTAGAATGGAATTAGACCAGGATAAACTTGATCCTTTTTCTAGGAGAGATTTCAAAAGGAATCCCAATCCCCCGGTCCAGCAGAGACCAGTTAAAAATGAAGATCATAAAATCAAAGCTCCTTTCAAAACATAAAACTTTATGCAAAGCAATTTTGTACAAGACTTTGAGGGGTTAGATGAAGATATTGACAACCTCAGTGATAACGATCAAGAACCTCACCTAACTAGACAAGATTACGAAAGGTCTTTAGATCAAGAAACATTGTTTGGAAATGAGGTAAGTATAAATAATATGGGAGAATCTTATTATCAAGGAATCACCGACTCTATAATGGCCGAAATTCAACAAAAATATAATTTAAGGCCTAGAGACAAAAATTCTACAACTGCTCCAGCAAGGAAAATCTTGTCGAGAAATAAAACAAATGAGGCAGCTCAAACATCCACTGAAACGCAAGTTTCCAAGACAAAGACAGTTGAAATGCAAGCTGCCAAGACAAAAACAACTGAAACGCAAGCTATCAAGACAAAGACAGCTGAAACACAAGCTGCCAAGACAAAAACAACTGAAACGCAAGTTGCCAAAACAAAGACAGTTGAAACCAGAGCAACGCAAACCAATAGACAAGAAAAAAGAGAAATAGAGACCCCCACCAGAGAGGCTGAAAAGACAATTGGAAGTTTCAATCTGGAAAATGAAATTAATAAAATCAAAATTCCTGTGCCCCTGGTTGAGTTAGAAAAAAATCCGATGTATAGAAAACAAATTGCCAAAATGATAAATTTCTCAGATACTAAAAGTCATGCAGATACTATTAATTTAGAAGATGATAGACCTATTATTATGTTTGGTCCACATATAAAAAATGCTAAATATCTTGTTGGTCCTTTTTATATCACGCTGACTATGCATGATCACCTACTCCATAACGATATGTTGGATTCTGGAGCCTCCCATAACTTAATTCCCAAAGTTATTATGGAGAAATTGGGCCTTGAGGTTACCAGACCATACCGAGATCTGTATTCTTTTGATTCAAGAAATGTTAAATGTCTTGGTATGATAAAATATTTGGTGGTTAGTCTTTCACAGATCCCCGTGAAGAGTATTCTCATGGATGTAGTCGTTGCTGATGTTACTGCGACATATGGCATCTTGTTATCCATATCTTGGGGTGCCAAACTTGGAGGATTGCTTCAATTAGACATGACGTATGCTACAATCCCGATCTTCAGTGGATATTTCACCTGTCTATATAGAGAGACAAGTTTGGCATATACCGTAAGTGACCCACATAACCCAAATAATTATCCGGTTTATGTCACAGATCAAGATTTAGGAAACTGTATATTATCCATTGATGATGGTTTTGATGAATGTACAGAAGAAAATAGTACAAAAGAAAATGATTCAGAAAAATAAAATAAAATATCGAAAAAACAAACAAAAACGTAAATAACATAGGGGTCTAGAATTAATTTTTTTACGGTGCTTCGTCTTGGGAAGGAGTCGAAGTTGGAGTGCTTTCTGTGGCACCCAGAGATGAATTCATAATTACTTTCTCATATATGTTACAGTGGAACATTGACTATACCAATAACGTATGTGAATATGAAGCTCTGATATTAGGATTGGAGGCTGCCCGGAAGTTGAAAATTGAAAATCTAATAGTTTATGGCGATGCATAATTAATTTTAAAACAGATAAGGTAGTGGTATCAAGCCAAGCATCCAAGGCTAAGTTCGTACAAGAACTGTGCCTGGGATTTGATCGAATTTTTTTTCTCATCGTTCAATATTCATCATATTCCCAAGGCAGAAAATCAACAAGCTGACTCCCTAACAAAAGCGGCTACTACTTTTATGCCACCTACAATCTTGAAGATAAAATACCACATAGAAATGAGGCACATGCCTTCAATACAAAATAATGTCCAACACTGGCAGGTTTTTGAAGACGATGAACAAATCAAGCAGTTTCTAGAAATGGTGGATGAATTTTCCGAAACACACATCGACCAGGAAAATCAAAATGACCCTACTTGGATCATGCAAGAAGACAAAGATCCTTAGAAGTTCCAAGATAAGATCTCTAACCATCGCATGTTGGTGTTAAAAAACAATCAAATTCCTAAGGGTCTAATTTTGTTAGAGAGATTATTTGATAAGGACAATATACCTCTGAAGTCTACCTTGCAACCTCAACCCAAAGAGGTTGAACATTGTGACATAGGCACTAAGGAAAACCCCAAACTTGTCAAAATTTCTAAATACCTTCCACTCGAAATGAAAAGTAAATATATTGAATTACTCAAACAATACAAAGATGTCTTCACCTGGTCTTATGATGAACTAAAAACTAATGATACCACTGTTATCAAGCATAAAATCCCTTTGAAACCAGGAATCAAACCTTTCAGGAAAAAGATCAGACAGATAAACCCGATACTCCTGCTTGTAATAGAAAGAGAGGTAAACAATCTCCTGGATGCAAAAATTATTGTTCCACTCAAATATTCCGAGTGGGTAGCTAATTTAGTTCCAGTTAGAAAAAAGAACAACGAAATCAGACTTTGTGTGGATTTCAGGAACCTAAAGAGATCATTTCTTAAAGATAATTATATGCTCCCTAAAATGGATCACGTTCTAGAAAAGGTGGTCGAGGCTAACCAAATGTCTATGATTGATGGCTTCTCAGGTTATAATCAAATTGCGGTCCACAAAGATGACAAAGAGAAAATTGTGTTTACCACTCCATGGGGTACTTTCATGTATGACAAAATGCCATTTGGTCTGATGAACGCAGGGGCCACGTTTCAACGAGTGATGTACATAGCCTTTGTCGGTGAAAGATATAAGTTTTTCATTATCTATCTTGATGATTTAATTGTTTTTTCTAACTCTGATGCAGAGCACTTGGTACACCTCAAACAGACATTCGAGAAATGTCGGAAATTCAGTTTGTCCCTAAATCCCAAGAAATCTCATTTTGCAATGTAGGAAGGTAAAATCTTGGGTCATATAGTATCTAAGGAAGGAATCAAAATTGACCCGAAAAGGGTTGAAGCTATAGATACAATAAATATTCCTAGGAACAGAAAATAAATTCAGTCCTTTCTAGGGAAAATAATTTTTTTAAGAAGATTTATTCTAAACTTCGCTAAAATTGTTAAACTTATTACAGATATGTTGAAAAAGGACAGTGAGGTCAAGTGGACAGCCGAAGCTAAAGCATCCTTTGAACACATAAAGAAAACGATAGGAGAATCACTGGTGTTGTCCAACCCATATTACATGCAGGATTTCTTGATCTTTTCATTTGCATCCGAACATACTATCACAACCGTGCTCTCACAAAAGAGCGATGAAGGTTTCGAGCAATTGATAGAATTCTTAAGAAAAAGTCTCAGAGATGCAGAATTGAGATACAATATATTGGAAAAACAGTCATATGCTATGGTAAAATCCCTCAAAGCTTTCAGGACTTACGTGTTGCATTCCAAAATAATTGCCTATGTACCAACCAACTCTGTTAAAGATATATTGGTGCAACCAGATAGTGACGAAAGGAGGGGTCGATGGCTAACCAAGCTTTAGGAATTTAATCTTGAGGTAAAACCAATGAAACTTGTCAAAGGTCAAGGCCTAGCTAAGATATTGGTCGAATCGAATTTCAGAGCACTTGGAATAAATCATCTGCAAGCTTACGAAGAAATTCTAGACATAGAATAATTCAATGTACAGACATCTGGAATTTAGGTTCAAGAAAAATTCTCTTCCTTGGCTTGGTATAGCGACATAGTTTCGTATCTCTTGACTCTTCAGTGCCCTAGTGATATGACTCCTTCCAAGGCGAGAACATTGAAGCTGCACGCAGTAAAATATTGTATTATTGATAATCAATTGTATTGGAAGGATCCCCTGGGATTTTTTCTAAGATGTCTAATAGAATCTGAAACAGAGCACGTTATAAACGAGTTTCATGAAAGGGTGTGTGGAGGACACCAAACCTGGAGGGAAACGGCCTATAAAATCATGAGAGCTAGATATTATTAGTCGAAGTTATTTACAAATGTGAATACTAAATTCAGAGCCTGTAATCCTTGTCAATTTTTTTTCAGGTAAACAAAATATTCCTGCAATACCCTTGATCCCAGTCAA
>SNQJ01S0010721.1:0-13680 GCA_010110895.2 Picea sitchensis | reverse complement strand
TAATGCTATATTTCTTAAGGGTTATAGTGGTTCAAGGTAAAAGGGTTAAATGATTAGGTATTAGAGAATTATACTAGACCATTAATTGTTATGAGTTATAATGGTAAGTGTTATTATGTATTAGTTATGGTCATTAAAATATTCAGGTGTTAAATATTATAGGGGTTAAGGAGTAAGAATTGTAGGAGTTATGTTCATATAGGTTATAAATATTAGGAGTTATTAGGGACTATACGAGATTACAATTACAGTTAATAGAGAATATGAGTAGGGTATAAAGATAGATGCTAAGGGTTATAGTTTTAAACAATAGATGTTATAGGTGTTGGGGGTGACATGGTTTATAGGGTTTAATGGTTAGACATATATTATATATAATTAAAATATATACTAATTATACATAATAAACCAAAACCCAAATAAAAATAAAAATTTCAAATCTGCACGCATGGAGACCATATTCGAGCCTCGCGAGAGGGAGGAGAGAACCCCCGACGCAGTGGAGACCATATTGCAGCCCGACAGAACTTACATTTCAAATTTGCGAACGTGGAGACCATATTTGATCCCAAGAGGGAGGAGAGAACCCCCAGTGTAGTGAATACCATATTGGAACCTGACAGGGAGGAGATAACCATTGCAATGGAGACCATATTAGAGCCCGATAGGGAGGAGAGAACCCATGCAGTGGATACCATATTGGAGATAGACAAGCAGGATAGAACCCAGGCAGTGGAGACCATATTGGAGCTAACAGGGAGGAGAGAACCCCCACATTGGAGACCATATTGGAGCCCGAAAGGGAGGAGAGAACCCTCGCAGTGGAGACCATATTAGATCCCGACAGGGAGGAGAGAACCCTCAACCATTTACCCATGTGAATTGTGACAATCCAACCCATAAAGGAAGCAAGGAGGCCCTACACCACAGTGCAAGCAACATAGGATACCTAGACACCCTTAGAAGAGACAAATATTCTCAGGGGATCACCAACAATGGCGGAAAAATCGGTATGTTTCTTCCAGAAGTCTAAATGGGTTGTAGAGCACTCCCAATGGCCGGATTTGAATTGGGTTTTCAATTTAGGGGATGATATGGATGGATTTGATTTGGGTTTTTGTATAGAAATTCCATTGTATGTAATGTTAACCTAAATAATTGTGTCTCAATTTGTTATCGAACCTAAAAGGCCACTGATGATAGCACTAAATTTATAGCACTTAACCATATTGTCTCATTTAAACCACAAAAGTAGTATATATAGTAAGAGCATGTCCTACACACTATACACATAAGTCCCATAGCATATATCTAGTTTCTTGTTCAAATGAAAAACTTAGTGTTATGTAAAATAAAAAGGAAGAAAGAATCCTTTACTTGATTGTTGAATATTCTTGAATATCAGCCTTGCCACAAACATATGAAATATGTACCAACGATTTCCCATATGTTAATGGAAGTGAATGGTTGATTGTTTTTGTTGGATTTTGGATGAAGCTTCTCATATACTTCTACACCTTTCCCAGTAATGAGTTGAATTTTTTGTTGGATTTTGGATAAAACTCTAACTAGACAAGAATAACGTCAGTGACCACCTTAGATTTTCCACCTTATGTTACACTTTATAAAGTTTAAGTTATTGTGAATTAATTTCATTGACATCTCACAGTATTGTCAATTGATCCACATAGTAATCAATCAAGAAATTATTTCTTTGCTTGAAACTTCTTGCTCCTTCCCATAGCTAGTTTTCATTGAAGTTGAAATTCTTACATTTCATTTTCCTCTTGAATGGTTTAAAGAGTCGAGTTGAAATGCCATCAATTTCATGACCACTCTTTTGAGTAACAACAGCCTAAAATCAAGCGCTAATTAAAATTTATCTAGCAACTTTTCTAGGTCTCTTCAAACCCATCTTATCTTAGTTGTACAGCTTTGGAATAGGATTGTGAGAATAACATTCCAAAGCTGCTAAAACAACATAAATCTTTGAGTTAGGGAGTGAAATCTGATTGTTATATCACTGACTTTAGGAAGCCCTTCTAACACAAGGGCCAAGCACAAGGTTGCATTGGGGCTGATAGAGTAACCAACCCTTCTTTATTGGTCTTGGTGTCAATTGTTGATTGTCCCCCCTCTACTTTGGTATAGTAGGTGGTACCATAAAGGTCATAATCTTTTAAAATTCCTACCCAAGCTGACAGCACAGGGAAGGTGGTGTTGTACCTGGGATCAATGTTGGTTAGACTCACTCAGACTCCTTGGAGGGTTTCCCATTGCTCGGTGAGGTAACTTGCACCAGGGCGTTAGTTAGTTAAGCAGGATGTCAACATAACTTTCCCACCCGCTGAAACTCATCCCCTTTACACATTGATCCTGTGATGTTGGATTCCATCACCAACTAGCGCTTCTTTGTGAGAAGGTTTGTTTGCATGCTTGACTCCTAGATTAATTAGCGTGTGTTGTTTTTTCTCCTTAGTTGGCTTTAGGATTGAGTATGTGTCTAATGGAATCAGTTCCAGGGTCAGTTGAAGGTCTATGAAATAATTAACATATTATGACATCTATTTTTATTTTTTGAGAGATGCAAAAAATAAAAAAACTAGGCCTGAAAATAGCACTAAATTTCCCCGATGAGTGGGTTGATAGCTCACCATAGATAACTGATAAAACACTAACTTTATTTCCTATACCTAATTATTATGATGTGAAATGCAATGTCGATGGGAAAAAGGACATACCTTCTATTCATGGTTGAAGCTTGAACAAGTGAGTAATTTTGATCCAAAAGTCTTAATCCCTGATTTCATTTGTAGATATGCACAAAATCAAACATGCAAAACCTTCCAACCTACTCCAAGATATACACTTCAAGTAATTTCAAAACACTAGATCTAAACTACTTTCAAGTTAATTAATTCACCACCAACTCCTATATCTTTACATAACAAACATGCATAATAGTAACACAAGGAATTGGGAGGGGAAAAAAGTACATCTATATTAAAACAAATGTGTGTAAAATAAGAAAACCATACTTGATATAATCTTATAACGAGCTAATCTTAGTTTACACGTACTGGAAGATGGAATGAATGAAACCCATTATAAAAGTGTTCATCGTAGGACATAGGTGAAGTAAAACCATCGTGTCTAAGGTTACAACATTGAGATTACAAAGCATGTATAGTAATAGTTACGGCTTTCTACTTATACCATCTATTGGAGTAGTGATTCCATTGAATACAAGCTTCATTACTCAATCTCATCATTCCGAGTAACAGGTAACGTTATTCCCATATAAGCTCTAGTTTAAGCAAGTGGCATAATCAGTGCCATTAGTAACCTTTTATCTTAATTACCTCATGTCCATAAGTAATACGGTCTCATATATTATGCATAATAAGTAGTGGATTCACTATAGCGTACAAGCTTAGAGATATGAGTATTCAAGCTTTTGTAATCAATGGGCACTCTGAAATTGAAATTGTAACAAGCTTCTTTGCATTCTGAAACCTTGAGTCAATCTACCAAATACATTTGACTCGATAGAAGGACATATAATTGAAAACCTCCAAATACTAATAGAAATTTGACTATATCTCAAACCAATAGCATTGATATCATGTTGGAGAACTAGGGAAATATGCAGATCATAGAGATAGGTATTCCAATAAGAGGAGGCATTTAAATACGTTGTTACAACACTTGATCCTAATTGAACATAGTTCAACATGCATATAAGTATAAGAAACCAAATGATTTCCATACACAACACATATCACATTCTTATTTATAGATCAATGGTTAAGGTCATCTTATACAACACCAAGATGTACCCAACTCCCTTCAAGTGAAGAAGACAAGTTCCACTTAGATTGGTGAGAGAATATAATGAAATATTTGAATTCTACCTTATTATATGCACTGGTCACTTGCTTTGGTTTAACTACCCAACCAGTTGAATGCCATGTCAACCACTATGTCAACTCTCCTAGTTGATTTTCAACTTTTCACCGACTATCTCTAGAAGATATAGAGGTGTGATAAACCTACATATGATGTTGTTCCAACATATATGAAAACAATACATTAGAAGTAATTTAGAATGACCTGTTGTTTGAGAGTGGGAGTTAGTTATACCTTAGATATCAAAACCTACTCTACAATCAATTCTTGATCCAGAGTAGTAGAGGAAACATAAATTGCAACAATGTTAGTTGCATCAATGGCGGATGATACCAAAATTGATGAAATGGTAGATCATTTTTGTGGATGTGCAAGAGTCAATCAAATAACTTAAATACTTAAAAATCAAAATTTGAATAATGATGCAATAAAACATATGAAACAAATATTACTTGTTAGTCATGTTAGGGCTCCAAAATTACCAGATTGATAGATGTTGGCATGTAATCATCATCAATATGCATAGAAAACATTAGAATAAAATTTGGTATCTTTCCATACACTCATACAAATACAATAACTCATTTGAATCAATATCCTTGGGCATTCATAATATTGTTAATAAAAAATTCAAGTGTTTTCCCAAGAAAGTGATGGAAATGGTCTCCCTTTCTAAACATAGCACTTAGAGCTCTCAAAGTTGTCATTTATCCCAGTTTCCCAACATTCCAGTCTTGAGAAGGGTTAGGATATTTAGGATTTTGGGTTTACTTTTCATCCTCTTAGATTGGAGGGTTTTGTATTTTATTTCAAGGATCCATGTTTTGACTGTTGGTATTTTGAAAATTAGTATTTTCAAGGTTTTGGTTTTGAAGATTTTCAATTGGAAACAAACAAAAAAGATGACTATTTATGACAAACAAAATGTTTTTATTAAACACAAAACATCATTCTAATATCAATAAGAAAAGAAAGTGAATCATTTTAGAAAAAATAAAAAGAAATAACCCTACCTCAATAATGTTCTCCACAACAATGAAATTGTCTCCATCATAATTTACTATGAATTATTATCTAATTTTCATCCACTAAAATGATTTTAGGACCAATTGGATGGTCATGGCATTGAGGGATGATCGGTTGGCATTCTCCAAAATGATTATGTTTCCTTTTCTCTCCAGAAACATGTTAAAATGAGAAAATGATAGATCCCTTTGCATTTTGTGTATTTTATGTATAGTGTAACACATATAAGATATAATACATATGTGTCTTATAGTGCATATGCACTATATCATGTGTATGTTCCTTTAAGCCTTATCATTTCCCTAGTGAAAGTCTCTACATCCCCAAGGATAACCAACCAAAACATATTTAAAACATATTTAAATTATAGATTTGTGTAACAATGATGCATTTTAAAAATCAATGATGACCCAAATTAGTGGAGTCAACATTGTGTAGAGGCCATAGAGTGAAATCCTCCATATGCTAGCGTCATTCCTTAAATTAAGGTATAATAGATCATTTTTCAAAACTTTGGAAATTTCAACTTACTATCTTTATCTATTCTTCTATACTACAAGCATCATATTTTCCTACATAATACATTTTTCTTGGGAAGACTCAAAATAAAAATAGGTTTTTTAATATTTAGATTAATTTTCAATGGAGATCCTTTAAGAAGATAGGGTTTTGAATTTGTTATTTAAAATGACTATACCTTTTTCAATATTTCTCAAGATCACTTTTATGACCCAATATATAAATGGCATCACCATTCTACATTTGATGCGTAATATCCCTATTTTGATCCTTTAGATGACCCAATATAGAAATGGCACCTCCACTCTAACTCAAATGGAATTGGTGCAACTACAATCTAGAAAATAGATGAAGAGAAAAACATATCAGAAGACCATATCATATAACCATTGATCACTATTCATACATACATATTATTTCTACATATCTAGTGTGAAGCATATCACTTAAGCTGGAATTAGAACCAAGTTACTAGTGACCCATATCTTATGGAGATATTGTAATTGATAACCCTCAAAGGCACTCTCTTACATTAATATATATTATTATTATTTTAAATAGATATATTTTGTCACTCTTGCGATGAATAAGATCGTTGATAGTATTGATAGTTTGTCGCAACTATGGAGGCTTCGTCACTCTTGCGACGAACTATCGTTGTTGTCGATGATACCTTATCCTTGAATAGTTTGTCGCAAGAACTACTCTGGTCATCTCTCTTGTGACGAGCGCCCTAGATCATCGTTCTTGCGACGACCTCCTCCATCCTTCACTCTTGGGATGACCATCGTAGGTCGTCTCTCTTGCGACGACCTCGTTGGGTCATCGCTCTTGCGACGTTATCCCATGTTCATTACACTTGCCACGACATGTGAAGCAATGTTTGGGGGGGCCAAGATTCATCACAATATCCATGACATAACATTGCAAGAGCGTCGAAATGGCCATCGCAAAATGACCCAAATTTACTAGTGTATGTCTACAACAAGAGATCGCCTACAGATTGGATGGCAAGTATTTCTTCCAAATAAGAGAAATCCATTATTGATTGATTGGCCGTAATCAAGAGAGAAAAATAATATCTATTGTACATCATTGTTTCCCCACTGAGTGCATCAAGATTATACTAAGGGTGATTACCATTTCACGCAACCTTGTGTTATTGGAAAAGGAATAGTAGAGCTCTTGTTTAGTATAATTTGTAATCTATTGTTACATGAGATTCTTTGGATCTGAACAAGTCTTGACTCCCATGTTGGTTTTCCCAATTGGGTTTCTATGGTAAATCCTCTATGTATTATGGTGGGTGATTGCATGACTTTGCTAAGTTGAGTTTTTTTATTTAGAACCATCAAAAAAATCTGAACATAGTAATAACACAATCTTAAACAATTATGCAATAGTAATTGATGAAAACAATACACATTAAGGTTAAATAAAGTTTAAACCAACACATTAAGAACAAAGTCATTTTCATTTAAAGGGTTAATAGCATCCATGTTGATGAATTTACTCTTCCATAGGTTGAGAAATTATGGATCATGTCTACATGAATTAGACACTATAAATAATTTTTTACACGATACTTAATAGAGGGGGCACACCCATATAGGTGACGATCACATATAAAAAAATGGACCAAGGTCCAGACTAAGAAATTGAATAAGAATGTTTGACGCGTGTTGTATAAACAACTCTTTTCCTAAAGGCCAATAAAGTGTCTTAAGTTGTCTATTTTTCTAATTCTTTACAAGGCAGTAGCTTTACATCTTTGTTAAAGTAAAAATTATTATATTATTATAATTTCATATGTTGTATGGATTTTAAAATGTTACATATTCATACGATTAAAATATTCATATCAATTATAGTAACTAATTAATGCTAGTAGTGTACATCATGTTGCGGGATATATTATTGTGATCAAATAATATACTTCTTGGTTCATGTAAAAAGACAAGAAAATTGTTGATTGATTTGGGTGTTGAATACAAATTATATCATACATGTAAGAATGATTTTACTCTATACAAAGAATTTTTGGTGGTGGTCAAAAATATGGAAAATAAAACTCCCCAAGAATTATATGGTATTTTTATGGTTAGCTCTTAGGAATAGGATATTAACATGGGAGTTGCTTTAAGAAAGGGGAAAATTGGGTCCAACTACATGTTACTTATGCAAGGGAGGAGAAGAGACTATATCTCATCTTGTGATTTAGTGTCGCTTTGTAGAACAGATATGGAAGGATGTTGCGTAATTAGCTAGGGTCCAAAATGTTTGGTATGGCTCCATTGATGAACAAAGTTTTAAGAACTAATTTAGAAAGGATTTCAATGCCTTCATATCCTTTCCTTGTCTAATTCTTTGGGGAATGTGGCTAGCCCACAATGAAATGCTATTTGATAATAGACATATGCCAACATTTCTATTTTTTACTCTCAGGTTTATGCTTTGTTCCAAGACTATAGGATGAAAATAAAAGAAAGATCTGCAATTCAAATAGGCAAATTATTGATTGATAAATCTTAAACATGGGGCTTATTTGATTGGGATAGACAAGGCCCACAATATTTTTGCAGTGTTGTAGGTATCATTTTTATCTATGATAGGTATTTTATTAAAGCCAAGGAAGAGGTGGGATTTGGTACTAATAATCGTGTTGAGTTGAGAGATTTGAGGTGTTTGTTCAAGTTGGAAATTGAGGAAGGGGTTGAATAGATACATGTTTTTGGAGATTCATATTTAGTCATTAATTGGATGAAATGGGAATTACAATTTTAAAATGTTACCCTTCATCCTTTGGCAAATTAGTTAAATGAGGTAGCTATTGTTTTCAAACATATCACTATCACCCATGTTTACATGGAATTAAATATAAAGGATGATGGACTTTAAAAGGAGGGGCAACACATTGAGGTTGGGTTCATGCAGTTAAAGGAATCATTAACTATATTCTCATCCATATCCAATAAATCTATTTAGTTTCAAACTCTATATGTTGTTTTTAAATATAGTTTTTTTTTTAGTCATATTATTAAAAACTTTTTTATTTCTCATTTTTGTGTCTATATAAAGATCAATTTACTAGGTAGGACTTTTGACGAGGACATTGTTGGGAGTCTTGTTTCTAAATGATGTTTTGGAACAATTTATCTGTATAGGTGGTTTTTTCTTTGGTCAACTTTGAAAATTCATTTAATACATGCTATGTTTTTATGTAATCGTTCTTTGGGCACCTAAAGAATGTAATTATCCATTTCCATTGGAATATTAATTATGATTTTTTCCCTGGAGAAAAAATTGTATGTCCAAATTTCAAAACAAAAGGCTACCATGATGAGGTAAAGGGCTTAGTTGTTCCACAAAATTAGTATGTCATTTTCCCATAATTTCAAGATTGCAATGAATGTTTCATTATAAATTTGTTGAATATATTTATTGGCGTGAAAAGATTAAGAATGATATGGGTGTGTTCTTAATGTTTTTCAATGCCAAGGCAATGATGCACATAAAGAATATATGGATTGAAAAATGTATAATTGAGTCATGAGTGTAATTATTGCTTAGCAATGGAAGAAGAGAATCCATTCTCTTTCCAATCCACAATTTATTCAATTTGGACCATTCTATTATTCAATTATTTTATCCCTCCTTGGATGGTTGTGTCGAAAGAGAATTTGATGTTGAGCATTGTTGTTCCTAGAAATCATAAATTCAAGGAAATGGATGTTTATTTGGAACCATAAATAGAGGAGATGTTGTTTCTATGGAAGGGAATTAAAATGTGTGATATTTCACGAAGTTTACCTAAAAGTTCATTTCTAATGTATGGTGTAATTTGTTGGACCATCCATAACTTTCCAAGCCTCAAAGTATGCTCAAGTATATTAACAATTCAAATCTTATGAAATGTTCCAATCATTTTAATAAATTAATCAAACATTTTGGTATACCAACAATTTATGGTATATCATTTTTCTCATTGTTGTGTTTTAGGACCAAGGACGAAATGATTATTTGTGTGTTCAATTTGTAGTGAGGACATTTGTTCAAGATATTCCAAAGTTTTGATAAGTGTTTCTATGAAGGATAAAGGAGGTTTTTGCATACAGATCACCATTTTTTTCAAATGAACTAGATTTTAATGGAAAGGTTAACAAAATACTCCCCCCTCATAGAATGACACTAGTGAATTGGGGAAACAAGATTCGACATCAATGGTGACGTCAAAACTTCTAAGCATCCATACGACATCAAAATTCATTAGGATCACATGCAACATGCATGAACATAGATTCCAAATTTCATAATCTTAGTGTCTCATTTATTGGATCTAGTATGATGTGTTCAAAAATGTGTCGAATTCTCTTTGGAAATAATATTACTTCTATTGAGAAAGATACAAGTGCATCTAGAAGAGATTTGTTTTTATTGTAAACAAATAAATATATATGAGAAAAAAAAAATGAATGCAGATGACCAAATAATTTATCCTAATCCACCATGGATATTGTCTAAAGATTTCTTAAATCTTTAGATAATATCCAACAAGGTTTTCATACAATTCAAACACCAACAAGATATGACAATTCCTTTGAGTAAGTAATTTACTATTGATGGTCACTTGACATATCACTAGTCATGCAATTACCATAATTTGTTAAAGGCATAAGCTACCGATGTGGTTGTGACATAATTTTGACTAACACCCTTAATTTATAATTTTTCCCTTCTAATATGCATGCACTCTAAACATTTTAGTGTGAATATGTTCATCACATCAATTGATAGTAATATGTGGGCATAAAATTCTCGCATCGTATTCACTTCACGTCATAAGAAGATTATCTACATTTGTGAGGAAATTGTTAATTTTAGGCATTGGTGTTTATTTATCTATTTACTATAGTCATCCATGTACAAAATTTGAGAGTCTAGTGTAACTTTTACAATCTTGCTAAACATGTAATTTTTTTGTTTGTCTTGAAACTAGGTGGATCACTTCCAAAGAGATACATGTTATGAACACTAGGTCTTGGCAAGATGAAATATTGGAAATTATGTGTATTAGTTGATGTGGTGAGTTGTACATGGATGTTTTTTTTGTAGATATATATGAAAAATCTTAAGGGATTTGTAAGGCGATAGGAATTCCTGAAAGGGTGTGTGGTCAAAGGGTACGTTGTAGAAAATTGTTATATATTATGTATGATTTCATAAAACAAATCTATGCATATTCTCCAATGATGTGTGATGGTGAACATGGTGAAGAGAAACTAGAAGGACAGTGGTTGGAAACAAAAGGATAAACACTCACTTTGGAGGTACGCTTATTTGACTTATATAATTGTAATTATATTTTTCATTGAATGTTCACTTTCACTAAATAATCTATATTATGTTTTCACTAAAAATGTAGATATTGATGTGGAAAAAACTAAACCCTAATTGTCTTCCCCTTGGCCCTCTGGCGGCCCCTCAGCTCCCCTTTCCAACACCCCTCCATTCTCTAGCCACCCCTCGGCTCCCCTTTACAACACCCCTCCATTCTCTAGCTACTTCTCGGCCCCCTCTCGACCCCCGGAATCAGAATGGAAAACCCGGAAACAGATCCTCCCGACTTCTTAGATGAATTTTTGGCTTTCAAAGCCCTTGTTGGCTCGCTTCCTCCCCCCCATATCAACAAAGCATCTCCCAACTTGTCAAGAAATTGGATCAGATACCTGAGATTTCAATCCCTAGTACGACAGCGAGACGGAAAGCTCTCTCTTTTGCATCATGAGCCCTAGTTGGACAGTTTATGGGGCTTTGGCCTTCACCGCGACAAATAGATATGTGGATTGAGTGGAACTGGCATCCTATGGTTCAAGGAAGGATGAATCACTTCTTCTACGGTAAGGGATTCTACATTTTCTATTTTGAACTTAAATAAGATAGAGACTTAATTTTTAGAAATGGACCCTATTTTTTTGGCCCTAGAGGACTCTACCTAAATAGTTGGACACGGGATTTTGACCATGAAAATGGCATTCCCTCAGTAGATCTAGTTTGGGTACAACTTCCGCATCTTCCCTTTCACTGCTAGGGAGATGAAGTACTAAAAATCATAGGAGATGCTCTAGGGAAGTACATCGACAGGGAGAAACCCAAATCTAGCCTATACTCTTGCGCACGAGTCTGTGTAGAAGTAGACCTAGAAAAAGGGCTCCTAGAAGCAATCAAGTTGAACCTAGATGATTGGACCCACATTCAAAAACTTGACTATGAACAACTACCTTTCAAGTGCAAATCTTGCCATGAGTACGACCATTTCGTAAAAAATTGCCCAAGAACTAAGCAATCCTCAGAAACCGAAACCCCACCCCAGGAAGATGGTTGGTAGTAAGTGCATAAAAAAAACACCACTAGAAAAAGCAATGGATCTTGTGCAGGACCCTTAGGCTCCCAACCACTAGCAAAGACAAGGCAAGCCCCGGCCACAAAATCTCCTCCCAAAAAGGCCCTTCCACCACACAGTAACCTCCCCCCAAGTAGAAACTCCTTCGAAATCCTTGGCGAGCCCTCATCCAGGCAGAATCCCTCACCATCAACACTCCCTTCCTTGCCCCTTGACCCCMCACTCATCGGAAAATTTCCTAACCCCGATATAGAGGACCCCTCTATGGAAGATTCAGATCCACTAGTGCAACAAGAAGTCCCTAGCTCAAATCTACATGTGAAAAATCTACAAGTGAGAGAAGAAGGAGAACTTTCGCTGGAGAAACCCAAGAAAGCAGTGCGACGATCGAATAAAGAGGTCAGAGAAGAAGCAGCATCCAAAGAAAAAGCGCAAGGCAGACAACAATCTATAGAACACAACATTTATATGTCAACTCGAAAAATGGGAGTCAAAGGAATGGAGCGAGTCTAGGAAGTCGAGCCTCCTCAAACCCCCCCCCAATGATTTTTCTCTCTTGGAACTGTAGGGGTTTCGGCAGTAAACTAAAAGTCAAAGCTCTAAAAGATCTAAAAGGAATGATCAATCCTTCGATCATTCTCCTACAAGAAACAAAAATGGAAGAAAAATCCATCCTGGAAGCAACAAGTAAGCTCTACAAAATCACCGGTGGAGTAGCAATCAGATCTCAGGGAGCATCTAGTGGTATTGCAACAATTTGGAACGAGCAAATCTGGAACTCTGAGGTAACTTTTGAAACCCACAACTGGATCCTTACAACCCTAAAACATAAAGAGGACAACAAAATTATCACGGTAATTAATATCTATATGCCAAATTCCTATAAAGATAAGTTGGCAGCCTCGGCCTCCCTCTCAAATATTCATAACACAGTGGATCTCTCGTCTTGCATAATTGGAGGTGATCTAAATACTCATCTCAGTATGGAGGGAAAAAAAGGAGGAAGTAAAGTCATAGACCCATTCTCTGAAAATCTGGCTAGCCTTATGTCAGACTGGGATATGTAAGATATTAAACGAACCAAAGGGCATTACACCTGGAACAATAGAAGAGTAGGCCTCCAGCACATTGTTGCCCACCTGGACCATTTCCTTATCAACAACAACTATATACTCTCCCCCCTAGAAATATCCTCCCAAATCCTTCCCTCAACCATCTCTGACCACAAACCCATCACTCTTTCCTTTCGTCTCTCTCAGAATTTGGGTCCCCTCCCATTTCGATTCAACCAGCTATGGCTAGATAATTCAGACGTCCCCTTGCTTGTCACTGCAACCTGGAACGTTTCCATTTCCGGATCCCCCAATTTTGTTTCGGAAAGAAAGATAAAAACAGTCAAGCTAGCACTTAAAGACTGGGCAAAAGCGTCCTATTCAGCCTCTCATCAAGAGAATCAAGACAGACTTGAGCAACTTAGATAGATTCAGCAAAAAATTGAATCAGATCCAGTGACAGAAGATCTAGTAAATCAAGAGAAAGAAGCACAACAACATCTGCAGAACACGCTACGCAGAGAAGAGGAACACTGGCGACTGAAATCCATGAATCTATGGATAAAGGTTGGAGACTCTAATACCTCCTTTTTCCACAAACAAGCCCAATCCCGAAGGAAAAATAATATTGTTACAACAATCACCTCTAACACAGGGCAGCAAATTGATTCCTATGAAGAGATAAAAGAGGAATCCTATCATCATTATAGCAATATTTATCAGCAACCAAGAGAGGAATCAACGCAAACGGAGGATAACAAGTTGCTGGAAAAT
>SNQJ01S0010720.1:94843-121198 GCA_010110895.2 Picea sitchensis | reverse complement strand
AACTCAACAAAAGTATGGTGATCTTGGAAAGCTTCTCTTAATGCTTTTCGAGAACATAAATAAAATTCTAAAGAATCACAAGTAATCACTTACCCTCTTAAGGTCCGATAGACCAATTCAGTCTTAGTGGATGTTAATCATCATCATCATCATCAGTGAATACTATTTTTTTATATATTATTACACTATACAAATATGAAATTTATTTTCTTAATTTATTACTTATTCTACTAATAGATTACTGAATGCTAATCTATTACTTATTCTTCTATTCTTATGAAACAGTCATTTTAATCCTCCAATTACGAAAATAATTGATCTAGGATATAGTAATAGAGGAGTGGACATTAAATATTTACACATTTGTTACTTTAATTAGTGCACACGTATTTTCATGTTCTAGTATGAAGTTGTTGATTATGTTAGTTTTTTGAATGCTTATTCTGACAAATGCCTCATTTGTAAGTGATGAAAAAAAAGGGGGGGTGTATTAGAAATATGAGAATAGTTCAAATCAGTTGGAAAGGTAGATTTGTTTTTTACTACATCATAACTAAAATACATTTTAGTAGTCATCAATTTTTCACTTAGTTACAATATTAATATATAGTTACAATATTGATATATAAGAGTTAAATTTTTGCAAATATGATAATCAACTAGATAAGAAATCATCCAATAATTTAACATCATATTAAGGTATTATTGGGCAACAAAATCTCCAAACTATACTCCATTTTTTTCTTTAAATCCATCACATAGCTATTAAAATTAACCCACATGCATAACTTCCATAACTTCTTACCATAAAGAGAATAACTTCTAACTTCTTACCATAAAGTGACTTGATCGGAATATGAATTTATGTCTTATTATGAGGATCTCCAACCAAAAAATGTTGTCTAACAGTTTCTTCTAAAACTTGGTGTGCAACCATTCTCTCAAACACTTTCCATGCAGTAAACAGTTGAGAGACGAGGTTTATGTTTCCTTCCTCCTCTTTTCCACCTTCTCCTGTATGGCCTTCGCACATAGCTTCTGGGCCAAAAGAACCAGTCACCTCACATTTTGTTTTGTTCACACAATATTGGATTACATCAAAATCCCCAAATATACTATCAAGCTTCTCACAAACATACTCTTTCCATATAATTAAACAACTCAAATGTCCACTGAGAGAAATCTTCAACAAGTTTGTAATGTTCCCAAGCCAAGATACAAGGAACATCACGGTTTTGGGTGTATTTTAAAACTTTTATTAGTTGTGGTATTTCGTCAAACACTTTGCTTACATTGATCCTTTAGGTTACACTTAGGGTTATAATGATGGTTTATATGTATGTTTGCAATAATAAATGAGGATATACAATCATGCAACATACCTCAACCATATGCAAGATCAACAACATGATAAACAAGCCAAAACATCTCAAATCTTCTTTTATTCATAAATAGAAGAACCTGCTAAAATGAGAAGGCCGATATGGAATGCTCAACAAATGGCTCCAATAAATAAGATAGAAGTTTCTACAAAATGATCCAATAGAAGATACTATAAGCCTATGAAGGTTGAATACTCACTAAAGACTAATGCAAGAGTATATATGGGTCGTAAGAAATGCTAACACCCCAAGCTGGAAGATGCCATGCCCTGTTGAAACCCTGAAGAAACTCAATAATTTGGCCCTACTGTCAAAACCTCCAAATGCTAGGCTGAAGATGTTGAACTGTAGATCGGGATGATTAGAATCCCCTCCTAAAATATCAAACCGAAATACCAAGGTAGACTCCTCCAAATGTTGAATCCTCCAATGGAGTTGCGCCCTCCTAAAACTGTCAAACCCTTTAATTTCGGCCCGGATGAAGGAGACCTCCAAATGCTATGCTGAAGATGTCAAACTATAGATCGACATGAGTAGAATCCCCTCCTAAAATATCAAACCGAAATACGAAGGGAAACTCCTCCAAATGTTGAACCCTCCAATGGAGCTGCACCCTCTTAAAACTGTCAAACCCTATAATTTCGGCCCTGATGAAGGAGGCCTCCAAATGCCCTGAAAATTTCTATAAAGATAGATCGGGACACTGCAAGTCACTATGTGAAGTCTCAGGGTCAGATCTGAAGTATAACCCCTCCAAACCAAATATATCTAAATCTCCAAAATGTCCTCCTTCTCTCTAATTTGTCCCAATTCTCTAGGAAATAATTTGTCCTATAGAACTCTCTCAAGAGGCACTAGAAAGCATGGCCAAGGCCCTGCAAGTAAAACCCAAGTTTTAAAATCTCCAAGGGATCCCTCAAACTCCTGCAATGAACCTTCCTTCAAGAAATGGTGTGCCCCCTTTGCTGGAAACCCTCCATGGTGCACCCTCCTTCTCTTCCTGTGCCTGCGGCTAGTGTAGAACCCTCCTTCACTGAGTAGATATGTAACTAGAATGGTGTGGGAGAGTATTTCATCTCCGAGACCAATCGTGGGACAATCTAGGTGTAATATTTCACCACCGAATCATCCTCTAGGGTTTGTTAAGTCAAAACCCCCAAGAGATGGGCCCTCTAGCTAGAAGCCATATATCAAAATGATAGACATACATGAATGAATGAGTAGAGGCCCTTGCCTTTCCTTTATAATCTTTTCTCCCCTTGTCCCTCCAAAGTGACTTTCATTTTATTAATATTTAATTTATTAATTAAATCACTTTAATTAATTAATTAACCTTTTTACCTTTGAAAAACACCTTATCTCTCCTTGTGGCTTCCCTGGCCATTGAAAGTCTCTTATTTTCATCCTATCCTGTAGTGTTGTTCCTCTCGATTCCAATGAGCTATTACATTGAGATGTTCCTCCAAGTATAGTGCCCAAAATGACCTCTTCAATGAATTTAATTGACTTATAGCAAAAAATACTCAAAACCTTGGAAATCGTCGAAATTCCACGGAACCAAAGCCAACATGTGCGGAATGGCTCATAATGATGAAATATGATGAGTAATTCAATATGGACCCCACAATTCCTCTCAATAACACCTTTACTCGCTACAACATCCATCTGTCTACTCTGGTCATCATAAACCTCTGCACTGTGATGATGTCCCAAAGTGGGGACATTATTGTCCTCCCTGCTAGAAAATTGTTTGTCCTCAATAAATAACCAAATCCCCTCAAATAAAATACCAGGATCCCATGTACACCTATGGGATACACAGTAGAACCCATCCAAAGATGAATACTCATACACTCTTCCCTTGGGTCCCATATAAATTCATGAACTGCTAGCCCCTAAAAAGCATAACCCTGAAATATACCAACTCCAGGAGTCTCCTACATACGACACATGCCCTCATCTCGAAATACATCCATCCTCTAAGTCTCTACAAACATCCATATGGCCTCCATCAACTACACATGATGATTCTAGAATGAGGTGCTACAAGACCTCCGTGAGACACCTGCAAGCGATGCTCTCCTCTCGACACTGAAGCTCAATGAAAATTTAGAAAAAAATCCCCATGGAAAGGTCCACTCACCTCTGTTAGTCAGCGAAATGTCCAACCCTACAATCCCTAGGTCCCATGATAACCTTTGTCGAAGCTCCCCATGATGATCATGCCTAACTTCTCCCTGTATGTATACTAGATCCTCCACTCCTGGATCTTCAAGCTGAAATCCATGTGGCCATTGGACCTACTGTCCAAAAATTGTACCTGTAAAACTTTCTTTCTAGAAATAGTACCTGTCCAACCATATCCATGCCCAATCATAATGATCAAGATAGAGAAATTGCCTTTACCCATAGGGCAAGTCCCTGCAGGCCCACTCCAAACCAACCCAAGGTGGAGTATGTGGCTCTCTGGTGCAACCTGGGTCATCTAGTAGTGGAACATCCTGCTAACAAAATGAACTCTTGGATCCCATGGAAAACTTGGAATTTTATCACTTCTAGTCTTTGTTGGATACTCTTGTGTCAGACTTATCACTACCGAAAGTCCCCCATGCTCATCCTCATGAGTATCTGTATCTATTTCACCCTCTACATTGTCTTCTATCATTTGGCCTATGATTCTCATAATCACACACAAAGCCTCAACTCTCTACCCATCATGACCCACCTCTGTCTTGCTACATACGGTAAATGGACTCATGTCAGGTGGTTTCAGCTTAACCACTCTCCATGTCTCATCTCCCATGAAATTGCTCATACTTCGAAGGTGATCTCTCATAAATATGTGCTGCTACAAAGGAGGGGCATATACATTCTCCTCGAAGTGTGTCTCGTCCCTGCACATCAATACACCCCTCTGGATCTCACTGTAAACCTCTGCATGTCTCTGTGAGTCATCACTCACCACTGTATGCTCTTGTATACTTAGGCAATCCCCTGTATACCCCTGCAACATCATGGATCCTGGGTGTATTACTATATCAACCTCTACATGATGGTCAATCCCTCTCGGGACACAAATGGAAGTATCATCAAAACTGCCCCTCGCTATGGAGCCCCCATGTGTAGGTGAGTTCCTGACTGTCTCAAAGACCCTCTCATGTGCCTCTGAATCGTAACTCTCCATACTCATCAGTGATACTGGGTACTCCTTATGCTCATCCATCAACTAGCGCTCCTCCGCTAGACCACCAACATCCTCACTGACTCTCAGTTGCCCCGCTAAGTGGTGTGACTCTTGATCATAGTCATGCTGAGGTGTCACTTCACATCTCTCACTGCTAGTGTTAGTCTGGATAGTGTCAACTCTGGAATCCTCCAAAACCCTCTATGCAGAAGATATTGTGCTGAATTGTCCATTGTATACTGTGTTTTTGGGTCCTCCTGTATCCCACTGCACTCCATCACTAGGTGTTATCTCTCTCTGAATCACATTGTATCATATATGAGCGGTCGTATCCTCCCGTGCACTCATCCTACTACTATCATCTGCTCCTGGATCCCATATAGATGTATCAAACGCGTGCTATGGTCATCCTGACCAATAAAGAGTGCATCCTCCTCACTGCAGGCCGATCCTAGAAGTAAGTGCCCCATCAACCTGTCAGTCTCCACAATCTTCTCAACTAATGGAATCTCCAAAAGTTGCGACTCAATCTCATCATGTTGATCTATAAGTGTAGGATCAACTATCTGCACATCCTATGTCTCCTCTTGGATCTTTGGATCCATGCATCCATGGTGTGCATCCCTCACATAAGGATCCTCCATCATATTTGACATGCCACTGATATCCTCATGTGACGTGGCTATCATGGATGTCTGAAAAGACGACAGATGTGTCACGACCACCATAGGAGGTTGGTCATCTGTAGGTGCTAACACATGTGAGTGCTCACTAGTGCCACCACTCTGCTGGGGTGTAAGGTCATCAACACTATGTGATATTTCTTCTAAAGTACTAGTGCTATCATCCCGTCCACCCGACTGTCTATCTACTATACAAGGGTCACTATCCTCCTCAAGTGTGCTAAAATAATCATCCTCTGTGAAAGAGTCATTATCACTAGTCCTTGTGCAAGAGTCACTCTCATCATCGGACTACTCCACATACACATCAATCGATCCATCCTCACATGCCTCATCATCACTATCATAGTGCACCTCAATAATATGCTTCTTACCCTTAACCCTACACCTATGATCTGGTTCCCAAGGCACCTTGCAACTGTAGCAAAGTTGTGTGTTCCTAATGGGTGTTAGTTTTCTAATGGGCACGGGGTACCTCCGGAAGGCTGATATGATTTCCTCCCTTTCCTTGAACCAGCATGCAATCTTCTTTTTTCTCCAACTAGGATTTTTATAGGATAGGAACCATTGGAATGTTATTAGCCCTTTGAAATTATTGATGGTTTCATATTCCCTCTCACACTCCTCAATCATGTTAACAATATCCATCTCCTCTTATGGAAGACCCCTCTATGGATCTGCATGCATGTTCTAATTCCCACTGGCTGGCAGGAATCTAAGCTCTGATACCACTGTAATGTTCCCAAGCCAATATGCAAGGAACATCATGGTTTTGGGTGTCTTTTAAAAATTTTATTGGTTGTGGTATTTGGTCAAACACTTTTAGTACAGTGATCCCTTAGGTTACACTTAGGGTTATAATTATGTTTTATATGTGTGTTTGCAGTAATAAACAATGAGATACAATCATGGAACATATCTCAACCATATGCAGGATCAACAACATGATAGACAAGCCAAAACTTCTCAAATCTGCTTTTATTCATAAATAGAAGAACCTGCTACAATAAGAAGGTCGATCTGGAATTCGCAACAAATGGCTCCAATAAAGAATATAGAAGCTGCTCCAAAATGATCCAATAGAATATACTATAAGCCTCTGAAGGCCTAATAATCATTGAAGACCAATGCAAGAGTAGATCTGGGTTGTAAGAAATGCTAACTCGCCAAGTTGGAAGATGCCATGCCCTGCTAAAACCCTGAAGACCCTCAATAATTAGGACCTACTATCAAAGACCTCCAAATTCAATGCAGAATATGTCAAACTATAGATCAGGATGAGTAGAATCCCCTCCTAAAATCTCAAACTGAAATACCAAGGGAAACTCCTCCAAATGGTGAATCCTCCAATGGAGCTGCGCCTTCCTAAAACTATCAAACCCTATAATTTCAGCCCTGATGAAGGAGACCTCCATATTCTATGTTGAATATGTTGAACTATAGATCAAGATGAGCAGAATCCCCTCTTTAAATCTTAAACCTAAATACCAAGGGAAACTCCTCCAAATGTTGAATCCTCCAATGGAGTTGCACCCTCCTAACACTGTCAAACCCTATAATTTCGGCCCTGATGAAGGAGGCCTCCAAATGCCCTGAAACTTGCTAGAAATATAGATCGGGACACTGCAAGTCACTATGTGAAGTCTCAGGGTCATATCTGAAGTATAACCCCTCCAAACTAAATAGATATGAATCTCCAAAATGTCCTCCTCTCCAATTTGTCCAATTGCTCTAGAAAATAATCAGTTTGATAAAACACTCTCAAGAGGCACTAGAAATCATGGCCAAGGCCCTACAAGTAAAACCCAAGTGCTCAAATCTCCAAGGGATCCCTCAAACGCCCGCAACGAACCTTCCTTCAATAAATGGTGTGCCACCCATGCTGGAAACCACTAATGGTGCACCCTCCTTCTCTTCAGGTGCCTATGGCTAGTGTAGAACCCTCTTGCACTAAGTAGATATGGAACTAGAATAGTGTGGGAGAGTATTTAATCTCTGAGACCAAGATTGGGACAAGCTAGGTGGAATATTTCACCACTGAATCGTCCTCTATGGTTTGTTAAGTCAAAACCCTCAAAACCCCCAAGAGATGGGCCCTCTAGCTAGAAGCCAGATATAAAAATGATAGACATACATGAATGAATGAGTAGAGGCCCTTGCCTTTCATTTATACTTTTTGCTCCCCTTGTCCCTCCAAAGTGACTTTCATTTTATTAATATTTAATTAATTAATTAAATCACTTTAATTAATTAATTAACCTTTTTACCTCTGAAAAACACCTTATCTCTCCTTGTGGCTTTCCTAGCCACTGAAAGTCACTTCTCGTCATCCTATCCTGTAGTGATGTTTCTCCCAATTCCAATGAGCTATTACACTGAGAGTTTCCTCCAAGTATAGTGCCCAAAATGACCTCTTTGGTGAATTTAATTGACTTATAGCTAAAAATACTGAAAACCCTGGAAATCGTCGGAATGCCACAGAACCAAGGCCAATATGTGCGGAATGGATCATAATGATGAAATAGAATGAGTAATGAGAGATGGACCCCACAATGCCTTTGAAAAACCCATGTACTCGCTATTACATCCATCTGGCTACTCTGGTCATCATAAACCTCTGCACTGTGATGATTTCCGAAAGTGGGGACATTACAAAGTTTAATATGTCAATGCAATTAACCAGGAGAATAAGTAAGCGCTCATGGATATTTGGTATGAAATTGCAATTGTAGTTTATGTTTTTTATGTGAAAATTGTCATACTTTTATTCTTTGAACTTTTGAAATTTTCGATTGTGTAAAAGTATTGAAAATTACGATGTTCTTAGATCCATGAAAAAAAACTAACAAAAATACATATATTACATAATATTTAAATGACTGAAAATAAATTTTAAAAAATAACTATCATAAAAATTTACTTCACTGTTAGGAATTACTATGAAATCTATACTTTGATTTCCCTCAAGTACTATCCATATTATCTTTCTAGTTAAGAAAAAATTTACCATTGCCTAGTAGGTTTTTCAGTAATAGGCTTGTTACCATCAAAGATGTTTACTGAAATTGTCATAAATTATTGTTGAACATTATTCCATAGTGGTAATTGTTACAGGAAAATCCCCCTATGGATAAGTGGATTTCCTCTTGAACCCTAAATATCTAATATCAAGACAGAAAGGTGCTAACATTGTTCACTGACATCCTTTTAAACCTAGCTAAGTCAATCAAATAGAGAAAAGGAAGAAAATGTATGTACCTTTTTCGATGTTTGTCCTTGTTCCAGTCCGAGTTGAGCTTCGATATCCAAGCTCCTCAACAAGTCCTACAAATCAATAACATCAAAGATAAAACAACTTCTTATTCTACCATGATTAATCCAAAACTAGATCTATATATGAAATACAAGTTCATGTAGCATGTAGACATACACAACATTGAAAGAAATAGGCCAAGCACATAGATATTAATGAGAACAACAAAGAATACGTATAGACCTTTGATGAAGGTGAAACAACCTCTCTCATCTCTCCTTGTCCAACCCTTTTCTCAATAATCCACAATCAAAATGATGATGCCTTATTGTTCATCTCCCTTATGAGATCATAATTTTGATGCCTCTAAACTTCCATGTATACCACTTATGAGATCATAAGTTTGGTATCTCTAAAGCTTCATCTTCTTTTCACCATGAGAAGGCCTCCTTATATAATCTTGGAGAGACCCAACCACCTTAGATATTCTTGGGATAGGTTGAGGATATCTCTCCATCAGTTGTGGATCCTCCCTAAGATCCAACGTTGACCTTAGATTCGAATCCAACAAAATCCATAGTTGAGGGGGATTTTTCCCTGATTTTTCTCAACATTCAAAGATCTCTTGAAAAAGCCCAGTGCTATCTCAAAAGGGTACATAGAGTGTTTCAACGCTCCTCCAAATAAGGCTAGGGAGCATTGGCACTCCCTGATAGTGGTTAGGGGAGCGCTGCCCAAATTTTCTATAAAAAGGCCCAGCAGTCCCCTAGAAGGGTGCACAGGGTGCTGGAACGCTCCCCCAAAGAAGGCTATGGAGAACTGACACTCCCTGATAGTGGGTAGGGGGGCGCTAGCCTCCAAAATTGACTTTTGAGTGGTTTCTTCCATGGAAAAAGTTTTGTACTCCTCATCAGATTATTTCTCCCTCTTAAACCAGTCTTTGAAGGTGTCTTAATTGTCCTTATGATGTCATTAGAGACACGACATAGGCAAGATGAAAGTATGATGTTTGCGACACTTGCGACACTTGCGACCAAAATTCGACACTTGCAACACTGACGATGATGACAATTGGTCATCATTGAAGTGAGTAATTTTGATGTGTAACAGATTTCCCCCCAAAGTGTGAAGTTAGAAGACGTAATGACTGAAGTACTTTGTAGAGTTTTCCAGCAAGGGTATGGATGCATAGAACTTGGTAGAAGCTGCACACAACCATCAAAAAAATATTATGATATGTTTCAAACCCAAGGAAGGCATACCTATGCTTGGGTGACAAAGACTTTCAAGGTGTGGCCGCCATAAAATACACTGCGGATCCATAATTATATTGACAAAAAGGTATATCCACTAAAGATACAATGTGGATCTATACTCCTATGACCTGAACTAATCGTAGCCACAAATAATACACAGTGGATCTACGAGACGAAAATACATAGCCACGACCAATACAAAGTGGATCTATGTGACAATATATGTGTCAATGTTCAAAAGAAACTTCGTCGCAACCTGGGAAAAGTACATATAAGAGTGATGACTCAACCCAGGGTCTTCTGACATGGGTATTGAAACAGGAAATTTGTGTTGGTTGACTCTCGAGGCAGATACTTCCCTTGAACACTAAGGCACAACAACAGAAACATGACATGGACCAAAACATGATGATGCAGTGCATACTGTGACTTTCGTCGGGTGACCCAAAGGATTAAAGAAAATCAGAGGATTGGTTCAGTGCAGAGGTTCAATATAAAAATGCATGCAAATAAAAAGTTTCATGTTCAAGGGTGACCATAAGAGTGACTTGTAATGTTCGCAAAAATTGTTAGGCTTGATTCCTTCAATTTCCCCCCCCATCCAGATAGACAAGTACCTCTTTTTAATTTAACCAGCTCGAGGAGGGTAACACATGCTCGATATAACTCACCTTTGATAAGTACCTCTTCCTTTGTTTAACAAACTGGAAGAAGTAAGGATTCAGTCTCGTATGGGTCCATCAATGTATGATTTGTTTAACGAGTCCAGAGAAGGCAAACTCGGTGATTTTTCATTTTTAGAGAGTCTGAAAAGAACTTAAAGATGACTCCAGTGTTGTCCTTTTTTGTAATTTTAGTCTCCCGAGGCCGAAAAAGTGATAAACTACCACTCAAAAGACGCCCTTTCAACCCTTTTAACGAGTGTGAAAGGAAGCAGGATCAATCAGCAATCTTTTCATGTTTAGCAATTTTGAAAAGAGATTAAAGGAGACTCCAAGGGGTTCCTTTTTCATATAACCTTTACGAGTCTAAAAAAGTGATAAAATTATACTCGGTTACATTCTCATGTTTTTGCGAGCATGAGAAAGAACAAATACTAATCTCGGTATGCGCCCAACTTGAAAGGCTAGTGGATTAACTCTAGAATGATAATCAAAGGCTGGAGACATGCCCCCCAAGCTTCAATTCATTCACCTACTTTGAGGTTGTCACCAATTTCAATACTAGATGGCGAAAAAGGATATAGATGGATGAAAAGAAGGTTCAAATACAAGACCTAATGAAAGACTCAACTCGACATCTATAAGATCTAGCGAAAGATTCGACCTGACAGGAGAGGTGATTGTTTCATTTTTTAACAAGCTTGACATAAGAAAAGAACTATGCTCAAGGCTCCAGGTTCAATCCCCATATCTCTCTTTCATTTTTTAACGAGCTTTCCACATAGAAGAGAAACTATTCTCGTAGCCTCTGTTTCATTTTTTTAACGAGTTTGCCACAAAGAAGAGAAACTATTCTCATGGCCTCTTCTTGATCATGGCTTCCAAGAGGATAACCCTCTGGAAGGACACCATGTCAAGGGACAAATATCGGTCATGGCTTCCAAGAGGTCTTCACTGGATGGAAGAAGAATGCTCCGGAAGGAACACATGTCGAGGTATGTGATAGGGGTAAGGAGATCAAGCTCCAATAGCCCTACTGAAGAAATCACCATGTAAACTACCAGATCCAAGTCATCGAAAGTTGAAGTCATGAGAGATAACACCACATAATTAACTTGTGGCAGGGGTGATACCTACCACATATAAGAACCATTTAGGGAGTTCATTGGGTTGATGGTCAAGTCAGGGCCAACAAACGAAAGTTGATCAATAGTCACAATTCTTCCATCATGCGGGAAAGATATCACACAAAAAAAAGTGGACACAATAGCTTTCAGGGCATAGGCATAATCTCTCCCAAGGATTAAATATAAATCCAAGGGGTGTTCGACTACCATAACATCAATAAAGACAGTTTTCCCTCCCAAAGTTATGGAAAACTGAGGAAGGATCCCTAAAGGGTGACTGGTTCTTCTGTTAAAAGTGAACAGAGTCTGGGTAACCGACACAAGTTGAGGATAACCCAGAGCTTGCCAAGCAATAGAGGATAAAATACTAACGGACGAACCTTCGTCTATCAGTGTCTGAGGAATGGACCGACCACAAACCTGTACTATAATCTTGAAAGGAATGTGAGAGGGAAGACTAGGTCTAGTTAGTTCACCCCAATCAAAAAGGATGGCCTCATTACTTGGAGGGGGTTTCACAGGAGAGGGAGGAATTCCCCCCAACACAGTAGATTCTGTATCAACTAGAAAAACATGGGTAGTATCGGGTTTACTCTCTAGAGGAAGAGTAGGATTGATTGATAACGACATCAAATCAACCACTTGGGCTTCATTCTCCAAGGGGAGAATGGAGTCGACAGGTGGAAACTGATCAACTGCTTAGGTTACACTCTCTAACGGGAGAGCGATATTGACAGAAGATGGGATCAAATCAACCACTTTGTCAACTAGTTCAACTAAGGACGTGACCATATTGACAACACGATCAACCAGACTAACCGATGAAGGGACTGGAGAAACGACTTTGGCACTCGCCAGAGGAGGAGTGGGATTGACCACGTTGCCACCCTCTAGAGGAGGAGTGGGATTGACCACATTGGCACTCTCTATAGGAGGATTGGGATTGACTGATGATGGGACTGGATCAGTCACCTGGGTTTCACGTTTCAGACGAAAATTGGAGCTGATCGATGACGGAACTGGATCAACTACTTTGGTTAGTGGTTCAACCAAGGATGAAACTAGATTGACCACCTAATAAATCAGACTGACTGGGGATGGAACCATATTGACCATTCTACCAACTAATGATGGGTTGGGGGAAATATTACAATAACCAGTTGGAAGTTGAAGCTTTTCGAAAAGAGAAGAAGCCTCGTCCATATGAGGAAAAAGGTGAGAATAATGATCACCTTCACATAACATGCAAGGAAACTTGACAGTTGTCTTATTCTTACCAACCTTAATGTCACTAATTGATGGGGTGTCACCAACATGTCTAGCAGAGGCCGATGATGTGGAGGACCACATTTTTGAGACATTCGGAAGACCAGGGAAATCCCTCAGAAAGTGGTCACCCTTACAAATACTGCAAGGGAATTTGGGTTTCAGATTCTTTGTTTTAATCTTTTTGACCTCATCAACACTCCCAGTACTATTAACAATAGTTGGTTGCTTAGATCCAATATCTTATATAGTTGGAGGCTTGGTCCCTTTCTGGTTCTTCTTCTTCTCTTTTTGTTTCTTCTTCTTCTTATCAACTTGGATACTCTCTTTAGAGATTTCACTAGGCGAAGAAGGATAAATGGAAGGAGACCTAATGGATGAAGAAGGTGAAAGTTCGACATGAGGTTGATGTGTGGTTGGTATGCTTACATCTGAAGCACCTACATTCAAGATCACTGGAGTGGAAAACAACCATATCGGTAAACCAATTGTAAGACCTAGAAGGCTCAAAGTAGCGATGTAAGGAGGACCAAAGTTTCCATAAGAAGGAAAAACAAAGGGTTTCCCTGGAAAATGGGTTCCTTCATTGGTCATTCTAGGAATTGACGCCATAAAAATAAAGATCCAACCTAGATTCCGCTAGGGAGAACAAACAACACATGCTAAAAATCTAGTAAGCAAGCAAGCAAACAAAACCTTCTCACAATGATCACACTAGTTGGTGATGAAATCAAACGTTGCGGGAACAAGGTAAGAAGGGGCTAAGATAGAGCGGGTGGAAAATTTATGCTGATGACCTTCTTAATGGACTTACACCCTCGTGAAAGATCCCACACATAAAAGTGGGTATACCCTTCAAGGAGCCCGAGTGAGTCTGGCCAATGTTGATTCCAGGTAGCATGAAGACTTTTCCCTCCACAATCACCTTGTGTAAAGACCCTAAAGATATAGGCCACTAAGTTTACCAACTGCAACAGTGATGCCTGGGGAAACAATCAACTGTCTGATTCATGCGCAAGGGTAGGGTATCTAACTCGAAATCAACTTGAAAGGATTCCACTCATCATTGTGGGTATACCTTCAAGTGACCCCCATAATACATGCAATCTCTACACCAATACCAACAAAGTAGGGTGAGTAACTTTTCTAGTCCCCATGCGACCTCAGGTTTGACCCTTGTGTGAGAAGGGCTTCCCGGGACAAAATGTAGCAATTGGATTTCACCGCTCCCTAACACAAGATCCTATGTTTGTTTGCAGCTTTGGAAAATTATCTTTCACGCCTATTCCAAATCCCTACAACTAATCTAATGTAGGTTTTCTACCAGAAAATGTAAAAATGTCTAATCAATTTTAGTTTAGCGCTTGATTTTTAAGGTTGTTGTTACTCAAAAGGAAAATGGCGTGGAAAATATGGTGTTTTGACCGACTCAAAAGTTATGCAAAGAGATGAATATGCAATACTTTCATTTCGATGAAAGATATGCTACGAGAAGGAGAAAACATGTATCATTCCAGATGCACAATGTCCCAAAATGACAAAAAACATGCAATTCCACTACTTCAAATGAAAGCTAGTTTCACTACCCAAAAGAAAGAATGCATTTATCTTCCTTGTTTTATTATGATGTATACAAAAATTAAATACAAAACCTCCAATGTTCCACTACTTTCAATCGGGAGAAAGATTCCTATGCAGATGCAAAAGACACGAAGAAAAATGGCTACAAACAAAGCATGCACTCAAGGAAGTGAGGTATGAAGGAAAAAAAGTAGAAACTTGTTCCGAAAAACAATGACACCATCAAGGATTCTACAACCAATCAAACATTCAAGGAACACAACAAATGAAGAGAAGAATCCAAGAAATGATAGGGAGAAAAAGAAACCACTCAAAACTGTCCCGACAAAACACGCAGCTAGAAAAGGAAATTTCACATTTATGAAAAAGGTTTCAAGATCCAATAAATATAAGAGGGAGTGATAAGAATCAAAAACCATCAAAAACCAATCCAAACAACTTCACAAACCAACCACAAACTCTGGGTAAAGAGCTCTGCAAAACAAGCTGCAAAAGACTGAGCAAAAGAAGGCAAAAACTCTCAAAAAAGAGACTAGCACTCCCCCATAAGGGTGAACAGAGTGTTTCAACACTCCCTAAGACACTATAGGGGAGTGTTGGTGCTCTGGTATAGCCTATAGGGGGGAGTTGGTCCTCCCAGAAACTCAGAAAAAGAGACAAAAACCATGCAAAAACTCACCCAGAATGCATGAAAATTGGTGAAATTGCTAGTGAAGGTAGGAGAAAGTTAATGGATGATGAATAAAATTGATCTGAAATGTGGGAAAAGGGCAGGGACAAACAAATTAAATACGAATAGGATTCCTTCCCAAATGGATTCACCAATTTATGTTACAAGAAAATCCCCCTGCGAACAAGTGGATTTCCTCTTGAACCCTAAATATCTAAGATCAAGACAGAAAGGTGATAACGTTGGTCATTGACATCCTTTTAAACCTATATAAGTCAAACAAATAGAGAAAAGGAATAATATGTATATACCTTTTTCAATGTTTGTTCTTGTTCCAGTCCGAGTTGAGCTCTGATCTCCCAGCTCCTCGACAAGTCCTCCAAATCAGTAAAAACAAAGACAAAACAACTACCTATTCTACCATGATTAATCCAAAACTAGATCTATCTATGAAAGGCAAGTTCATGTATCATGTAGACATACACAACCTTGAAATAAATTGGCAAAGCACATATATATTAATGAGAACATCAGAGAATACTTACAGACCTTTGATGAAGGTGCAATAGCCTCTCCTAGATGTACTTGTCCAACCCTTTGCTCAATAATCCACAATCAAAATGATGTTGCCTTATTGTTCATCTCCCTTATGAGATCATAAGTTTGATGCCTCTAAACTGCCATGTATACCACTTATGAGATCATAATTTTGGTATCTCTAAAAATCCATTTGTTTTTCACCATGAGAAGGCCTCCTTATATAAGCTTGGAGAGACCAAACCCCCTTAGATATTCTTGCGATAGGTTGAGGATATTTCTCCATCAATTGTGCATCCTCCCTAAGATCCAGCCTTGACCTCAGATTCAAATCCAACAAAATCCAGAGATGAGGGGGATTTTTCCCTGATTTTTCTCAACAATCAAAGATCTCCTAAAAAATCCCAGCGCTCCCTCAAAAGGGTACACAGAGTTTTGCAATGCTCCCCCAAAGAAGGCTAGGGAGCGTTGGCACTCCCTGACAGTGGTTAGGGGAGCACTGCCCAAATTTTCTCTAAAAAATCTCAATGCTCCCCTGGAAGGGTGCACAAGGTGTTGGAATTCTCCCCCAAAGAAGGCTAGGGAGCACTGGCACTCCTTGATAGTGGGTAGGGGAGTGTTGGCCTCCAAAATTGACTTTTGAGTGGTTTCTTCCATGGAAAAATTTGTGTACGCATCATCAGTTGATTTCTCCCTCTTAAACCAGTATTTGAAGGTGTCTTAAGTGTCCTTATGATTTTGTTAGAGACACGACATAGGAAAGATGACAGTATGATGTTTTTGACACTTGCGACATTTGTGACCAAAATGCGACACTTGAAACACCGACGATGAAGACAATGGGTCATCATTCAAGTGATTAATTTTGATGTGTAATAGTAATAAGCCATTGTTATTGAAGTTTTATGTGATAGTCCCTTCTTCTTATTCATTCTTTTTGACAAGTGTTTATCCCCACTATTACACTTTTAGATTCCACTTTATGTGTGGCTTATGCTTTATTCCAAATATATTCCTATAATATTTTTGTAACAGTCCTAAAAGACTATATCTTTAGCGACAACAAGATTAACTATTTTTTTTTTAAATGGTGCTTTAAAAAAGTCAAAGTATACCCTCTAATAATAGTTTCTCCTTGTTGAAAAATCCCATAATTATGGTAGTATCACCGACATGAGGGATACAAATGAGAAAATCAATTCCACAAGCACCATTACAATCATAAACCAAGCTATATGTAATACAACTTAATGCATATAGAACATTATATTATATTAATGTATTAATGTATAAGAGTTAGTAAGTTTCTAGTTTTTCATAGTTATATTGGTAACGGGGAAAGATGTTATTCTTTCCACCTTGGTTGGCTATCACTTTGTGACATGTTTTCTCTTAGTGAGTTATATAGGGTTTACCCTAAGTACTATTCCTGGAATGAGGGGAAGTGCACCATCCTTGGAATAAGGTGAAGTGCCTAAGTAGTTTATCCTCGAACATATTACCTAGAAAAAAAACATTACTCTAACATAAATATTTCTTAATCTCCACTTACTCAATCTGATACTCTTTTAAAGAACATACTATGGAAGAGTATATATGTGTCCAACATAACTAGATTTTCCAAATAATTGTTTTATCAATGTTAATAGTTGATGCAATTTTTTTTTATTTAGTTCCAAGGGAACTCTTGTAAGTTGTGCATTATTTTCTTGTTCTTTTGAATAAGTTATAATTCTTAGTCAATTTAAAGGGTTAGTTCAACTAGTCATCTCGAATGTTGCCAAAAATTTGGTTAGTTATCTACTAGAAAGTGCCTAGTTCAAATCCCTTAGGCGTTATGAATACCATGTATTAAATGGGAGCGTAAAACTTTTTCCACACAACAAAACTATATTTAAATGTAATTTTTTCAATCTAATTGTACACATATAAATACCTTAAACTATGGAATAAGGTAGACACAATATATTATCACACTAACGGCCTATTGAAATACCTCAACCACCCACCAAAATAGGAGCTATCTAGTTGGAAGGAATCTCTCATATCCTAAAAAATAGAATAAAAATATTCACATAAAGACGAACTCTACCTCACAATCTGACCAATACACTTAAACCACAAACTTTAATATGATCAATTATCTCCCTTAAGGCAATGAGGAATTACTCATTCCAACACTCCCCTTAATGAGTACTTGTCTCAATATTTATCAGGTCACATCTTCATCAACATCTAGTCTTATACAACATATGCTCCTCTAGAAACTAAAGATACTTCTTATCAACAAAGTTTGACTTTTGGTTCAACTAGGAACTTCCTTCTTCTAGAAATCACTAATTTGTAGAATTCCATTTAAATGAACAACCATTCACCAGAATATGTGGGTACCTAACAATTACAATTCTCAATCTACTAGGAAATATTTCAGGTACATGTCTCATTCAACGTCTTGATGGACTAACACATGTCCCTTAAGTATTACCCCATTTTGACACACGTAACAACTTGTATATGGGTTTCTAGTCCCATAACATCACCCTAATAGCACAACTAGCATATCGTCCAGTCATAGAGCATTCAACCAACACATGGGCCACTCCTCTAAATACCACAACCAACATATGGTCCAGTCATAGAGAATTAAACCGAGACATATCCCACTCTTCCAAGTATTAATAAATCCTTATATAAGTGAGTGATCTCCCCTGTTAGGGAAATATAATACGTGCTCACTTTAGGTTCTCAACTCAACTATGCCATGTTGACATGCATCAACTACTCTCATCCTCAAGAAAGATCGAATAGCCAATTCGAATTAAGTTCCCAAGTATGAGGATGTAAATATGTATGTCCTAGTTAAGTTGAACTCACATAATCATCATAGAATCCAAACCTTGTAGCTTTGGTACACCAAGAAAACTATTAGCTAGAACATACCAAGAAAATTATCAATCTCAACTTGGACACACCAATCCATTTAATACTTATCTCAGACACACCAAGTAATTCTCATACAATTGGTATCATTTAACCAACAAACCTCTAGATATTTTCATTCATTGTGCTCCATTTACCAATCATCGACACACACAAGATAAAAAAAAAATGAACCATATTTGTGTATATTTGGGCCTTCTATGACACACATAGAAACTCAAAATCTAGAACAACACTACTAATTTCTCTATAACTCTGGTCCAAGAACACCATATCCTCCCTAATTAGTCCAACATCAATATATTCTCAAGCATAACACATAGCACTCCATGAATTTCATGGATCGATTAGCATGATTTCATGCCTAGTGACTCTATGCTCTAGTGGATATAGAAAAAGAGGAATAGTGCCATGCACAACACCAAATTTTAAAGGGCATGCCAAATGGACAAAACAATCAACAAATTGAGAATAGATCCTATGCACTGAGCAATAAAATAGATCTACACTCACACGAGCATATCTACACTCGCTCGTCTCACAATATCTTCTTACCAAGAAATTAATTCCCCCCCATTGTGACATACCACAGTCCTTGGGTTTTTCCTCCATGAAACCTTCCACCATAGTGAAAACATGTTTGGATGGCGTTATGCTTCACTTTTAAGCATATAGGATTTGTCAAATAAAAGATAAATTCAACTCATGGCGCCCACTGACCGCTTGGTTTGTCCAAATGTTTTCAAGTTAAACCTTATACACTAATACATAATCATTCATAGAAGCATTCTACTCTCTTAAGATACACTAATTCTATATTTATAGAGGATTATAAATGTTGAAATTCCACGATCATGGATCTCTTTCCTGGGTTTTTGATACGTTGTAGTAAAGGGGATTATATATCTCTTTCATGGATTTTTTATACTTTGTAGTAAAGGGGAAAGTAAGAATTGTTTCCATTCAACACAACACACAACTGTGTTTATGTGATTTATTCAACCAATAATTATATACATATAAATACATCAAGATTTGGTTTAAGATAAATTCATTATCTTCAAACATTAACAATTTAGAGAATATTTTAAATACACGCCAAACCAAGAATTGACTAGTTGAAAAGAATATCTCATATTCAAGTAAATATAACAACTTTCAAACTTTTAAAATAAAACTCTTCATATAAAAACAAATTCTACCTCACAATATGACCAACCCAATTACAACCACACTTACTGATGCAAGGATTTTTTAGCGATTTTCCGAGGATCATAACTTTTGACTCGGTTATCCATTTGGGATGAAATTTTATGGGGATTTGTGATTTATCTGAATGAACATTGTTTCAAAACTTTTCAGGGGCAAATTCCTTCTTATAAGGCCTCAAATTGGAGTTTTAGTGTTTTTATGAGAATTTTTAATTTTTCAATTATCAATTATCTCTTAGTTCATGAGCTTAATCAGAAAAGAGAGTTGACAAATAGTTTCATTCCAGTTATCTCTTAGTTAGTGGTCATTTTTAGAGTCATGCGAGAATTTTCTAAATTTAGTTATTTTTCCAAAAAACAGTTGTTTTCTAAAATTAGTTGTTTTTGAAAATCCCAGATAGTAGTTATAAGGGGTTGAACTTTGATTGTAATAATTAGGATGGAGAAGGAATATAATAGAGTTATTTTTTCATTCTCTTTGTGTTTTCATGGTTTATTTCATCTTGTGAATGAATCTCAGGCTCTGTCTACATCATTTGGTATCAAAGCAGGAAATGGATGGGAGGGAATGAGGAAGAGAAGGTCTTGCTCAGATGCGCAAAGTTATGCAAAACCTCCAAAGGAAAGTAGCAGATCTTACAAGCATGTTGTCTAATCAAAGAATGATACAAAGAGAAGTGTCTAATGAGACAAACTAAGGAAATGTAGATCAACAGATAGAACGTGAAGAAGAATATGAAGAACACGAAGAAGAAAAAATAGAGCATGTGTATTTTGAAGAAAGGATGCTCAGGGCTCTATAAGGGAGAAATGATAGGATCAAGATGGAAGTTTCAGAATTTGCAGGGAATCTTAAACTAGAGGAGTTAGTAGATTGGTTGAATGCCATGGATAAACTTTTTGAATGGCGGCCTATGCTAGAGGAAAATAAGGTGAAATTTTCATGCACCAAGATGAAGGGTCACGCCGTGATCTCGTGGGATCACGTGAAAAAAGACAGAGTAGAAAAAGCCAAAGAAAAAATTAAGACCTGGAGCAAGACGAAAAAAAAGTTGCGAGAAATTGTTTTTCCTCTGAAGTATGCCCAGACCCTTTTTCATAGATTTCAAAACTTGAAGAAAAAACTGTCCACCGTGGAGGAACTCACAAATGAGTTTTATCAGTTGTCCATTCACATGGATCACTAGGAAATTGATGAGTGATTGGCTACAAGGTATGCAAATTTTTTAAAATTTTCTATTCAATATGAAGTAAGCATGTATATAGTTCGCAATGCGAAAAATGCATATAAATTAGCCTTAAAGGTCGAGGAAAAGATAAACCAAAATTTTTCTCAAAGGAATAGAGGAGCAAGGAAGGGTACATCGTCTTCCTCACGGGGGGGGGTTTAACTATGGCAGAGGCGAATCATCCCATAGAGCTGAGAAACCAAAAGACACTCGACAATGTAACATGAATCAACCACAAGGAAGAGGATTTCAAAGGGGTAGATGTTATGATGGTGGCATAGGAGGACCATATGTGTGTTTCAGCTGTGGTGTAGATGGTCATCAATCATTTGAATTCCCAATTTATAACTTACAAGAGTCAAAGCAAGGACAAAAACCTAGTTTGAACTTGGTCCAAACTCAGAATGAAGAAGAAGAGTTGAATATGAAGTCTCACCTAATATGGGGGAGAGTCTGATGATACAGAGGCCAATGGTGTTTCCCAAAAAAGAGAAAAGGCATGGTAGAAACAATGAATATTCTTGGGTTCGAACAAATATTTTTCGAACCAAATGTACTTCTGGGGGAAAGGTATGTCAAGTTATTATTGATAGTGTCAGTTGTGAGAATATGGTTTCCAAAGAGATGGTAGATAAGTTCAAATTAGGATGTGAAACACATGCCCATCCTTACTGAATTGCATGGTTCAAAAATGGGAATGAAGTCACCATTGATAAAAGATGTTTGATCAATTTTTCCATTGGTAAGACTTATAAAGATGAAGTATGGTGTGATGTCATTCCGATGGATGCATGTCATCTGTTATTGGGGAGACCTTGGAAATATGACAAAAACATCATGCATGATGGAGGAAAGAATACCTACACCTTTTGGAAGGATCGATTGAAAGTTGTCTTATTTCCCCTTAAAGATGAGGGAAAAACTGAGAATATGTTGTCAGAAACAGAGTTTGTTAAGGAAACAAAGAAAACAAGATTTCACTATGCATTAATTATGAAAAAGGGAGCCATGGAAGACATACCAATTCCTACTAATGTGTCCAAGTAACTAGAAGAATGTGTTGATGTTATCCCTAATGAACTACCTAATGATATTCCACCAAAGAGGGATATTCAACATCACATTGATCTAATCCCGGGATCATCTTTACCTAATCAGGTAGCCTATAAGATGAGTCCTACACAACATGCAGAGCTCAACCGACAAGTGACAGAACTCATACAGAAAGGTTTGGTAAGAGAAAGCATGAGTCCATGTGTTGTACTAGCATTGTTGACTCCAAAAAAAGATAATACATGGAGGATGTCCACAGATAGCAGAGAAATCGATAAAATTACCATCAAATAGAGGTTTCCTATACCACGGTTGGACAACATGATGGATGTGCTATCTGGAGATAAATATTTTAGTAAGATTGATTTGCAAAGTGGATGCCACCAGATCGTGATTCGTGAACGGGGTGAATGGAAAACTTCCTTCAAGACCAGGGATGGACTATATGAATGGATGGTCATGCCATTCAGGTTGTCTAATTCTCCTATCACTTTCATGTGCCTGATGAATACTGTGCTTCAACCTTATATTGGTAAGTTTGTTGTTGTGTATTTTGATGGCATCCTAGTTTTATGTAACACAAAAGAACATCACTTGCAACATTTAAAATTTATATTGAATGCATTGAGAAAACATCAAATTTATGCAAACCTGAAGAAATGTAGTTTCCTGCAAGAAATTTTGGTATTCCTGGGTTTTTTCATCTCCACAGAGGGAGTCAAGATGGATTTAGAGAAGGTCAAAGCTATTTTGGAGTGGCCTAGTTCCAGAAGCATCATAGAGGTAAGACGTTTTCATGGGTTGGGCACCTTTTATAGAAAATTAATTTGAAATTTTAGCAATATTGTAGCACCCATAAGAGATTGCACCAGAAGAAATACATTCATGTGGACCAAGGAAGCTGAGGAAAGTTTTAATTTTCTAAAGAAGAAGGTAACTGAGGCACCCGTATTAGCCTTACCGAATTTTGATAAAGTGTTAGAGGTAGATTCTGATGCTTCACATGTAGGAATTGGAGCTATACTTATCCAAGCGGGTAGACCAATTGCATTCTTTAGTGAAAAAATGAATGAGGTAATAAATAACTACTCCACATATGATGCACAATTTTATGAAATTGTGCAAGCATTGCGACATTGGAGGCATTATCTAGTGTCGAAGGAGTTTGCGTTATTTACCGATCATATTGTATTCAAATGTTTGAACACCCAAAAGAGGTTGAGTAGTAGACATGGAAAATGGGTCTCTTTCTTACAAGGCTACACATTTGTTTTGAAGCACAAATCAGGACGACATAATCAAGTTGCAGATGCTTTGAGTCAGCACACTGTTCTTTTGACAACCATGGAAAATCAAGTAATTGGGTTTGTTGCATTAAATGATCTTTATGCATATGATAATGATTTTTGGGAGATTGTGGAACAGTTGAAGAATCCAGTCTCTTGGAACATGGATCTTAATCAATGTGAATATTTTATGCAAGATGGCTACCTCTTTAAAGGAAAACAACTATGCATCCCAATTGGTTCAATGAGGGAAAAGATTATTAGAGACCTTCAAAGTAGTGGTTTAGCAGGACATTTTGGAAAGGATAAGATGCTATCCTTAATAGAAGATAAGTATTATTGGTCGAAGATGGAAAAATATATAACCAGGTATGTGGCACAATGTCGTATTTTTCAAATGTCTGAAGGACACTCACAAAACACAGGGTTGTATATGCCACTACTAGTTCCCACATGTCCATGGAAATATCTGAGCATGGATTTTGTGTTGGGGATCCCAAACACATAGCGAGGTAATGATTCTATTTTTTTGGTTCTTGATCAGTTCTCTAAAATGACTCATTTCATTGCTTGTAAGGAAACTAGTGATGCATCACGGGTGGAACAATTTTTTTTTCCAGAAGTTGTTAGATTGCATGGGGTTCCAAAAACTATTACCTCTAATAAAGATACTCGACTCTTGGGTCATTTTTGGAGGACTTTATGGAAGAAAATGGGGACTAAATTAAAGTTCAATAGTTCCTATCACCCCCAAACAGATGGGAAAACTGAGGTGGTAAATCAAAGTTTGGGAAACCTGTTACGAAGCATTGTTGGAGAGAATCCCAAGAAGTGGTATTTGGCTTTACTTCAAACAAATTTTTCCTACAATAGTTTAGTGAATATAGCTACAGGTAAATCTCCATTTTAGGTTGTTTACAGTAGAAACTCTATGGGTGTCCTATATTTGGTGCAACTACTACTTGGGGATAGGATCATTGATGATGGGGAAGCATTTGCAGAACACATTCAATAGTTACAACAATAGGTCAGAAAACAATTGCAAGCCAATAATGAAAATAACAAAATTATCAAAGATGCTCACTGATGATACCAGGTATTCAATTAAGGTGATTTGGTGATGGTTTATTTACGAAAGGAGTGGTTTCCTCGAGGAACCTACCACAAATTGAAGTATAAGAAAATTAGTCCATGAAATATTCTCAAGAAAATCAATGGAAATAATTATAAAGTTAATTTACCAACTAACCTCAATATCTCCCCTGTGTTTAACATTTCTTATTTGTATATCTTCCATGGGGACGATCTAGGTGATGATAGTGCGACAAAGGTGGATTGGCAATAGGTCATTCCAAGCAAGAAAAAGGAAAATATTGCACATATTTTAGATAAGAAGACCATTCATACTCGGCAAGGAAAATACAATTGATATCTAGTCCAGTGGGAAGGCGTAGCACCAATAGAGAGTACGTGTGTTACATAGGGTATATTACTGGACATAGATCACATTAAATGACAAAAATTTGAAGATAGTAACTTGTAGGAGTTGTGTTCTTTTCAACCAGAGGAGAATGATGCATGGATTTTTAAGGGATTTTCCTAGAGTCATAACTTTTGACTCCGTTATCTATTTCAGCTGAAATTTTATGGGGAGTTGTGTCTCGAAGAGCTCGTTTTCATTTATATTGGATCTATCTGATTGGACATCATTTTGACACTTTTTTCAGAGCCAAATTCCTTCATATAAGGCATCAAATTGGGGTTTTAGTGTTTTTACAAGATTTTTTTGATTTTTCAATTATCAGTTATCTCTTAGTTTATGAGATTAATTAGAAAAGCTAGTTAAAAATATTGTCATGCTAGTTAATGGTCAATTTTAGAGTCATGAGAGAATTTTCTAAATTTAATTGTTTTTCTAAAAAATAGTTGTTTTTCTAAAAACCAATTGTTTTTCTAAAATTAATTGTTTTTGAAAATACCATATAATAGTTATAAGGAGTTGAACTTTGATTAGTTATAAGGAGTTGAACTTTGATTATAATAGTTAAGATGGAGAAGGAAAAAAGAGTTATTTTAATATTTTCCTATATTTTCATTATATTTTCATGACTTAATATCACTCCTAAAACTAAATCTAACATCTTCTTAAAATTCAAAATAAAACATTTTATTCATATTAAGACAAACTCTTTCATAATGTAGGATAAAAACAATTATGCAACAACTTTTAATATAATTAAATATTACACATAAAATAAAAGTCGTTTATTCCAACATACCATTCACCAATGTGTACAAGTATCCCTGCAATTCAAACCTCTAATATAATTAACTATTACACATAAAACAAGAATAAGTATTACACCTAAAATTGCAATTCAAACCTCTAATACAATTAAACATTACACATAAAACAAGAATAAGTATTACACTTAAAATAAAAGTTGTTTATTCCAACATACCATTCACCAATGTGTACAGGTATCCCTGCAATTCAAACCTCTAATATAATTAAATATTACACATAAAACAAGAATAAGTATTACACCTAAAATTGCAATTCAAACCTCTAATATAATTAAATATTACACATAAAACAAGAATAAGTATTACACTTAAAATGAAAGTTGTTTATTCCAACATACCATTCACCAATGTGTACATGTATCCCTTCAGTTCCAACCTCCAATTGTGAATTGTGCATTTGTTTGAGTAACAATAACCTTAAAAAATAACAAAAGACAAACTGTCATCATTATTCTTGGGAATCAAAAGTAACTCTCTGCCAGAAATCTCAAAGTAATTCTCTCCAAGTAATCTCGTTATTTTAATAGTAATACACATCAATCTCAACTTCGTATTTCTCACGTTGTGAAGTTAATAAAATACGTTTTAAGTATAAACTTCGATGACTTAGATCCTTAAATAATATTTAAGTAATCTCATTATTTTAATAGTAATACATATCAATCTCAACTTCATATCTCTCACGGTGTGAAGTTAATCAAATACGTTTTAAGTATAAACTTCGATGA